>JXTC01000438.1:89070-152814 GCA_002914845.1 Trema orientale
CAGCTCTATTAGCCTTCAGACTAAATAGAGCTTCTTATTCTGACAAATGCGAGCTTAAACATGCGAGGTCATGAGATCACCTTGAGATTTTGAAGAGTCGTCAAATCTTGAATCATATCTCCTCTAAACCGTGCATACCTTTTTCTGACAGACGCCTCCACATGTCATCTTTTCCTAGACAGTTAACTCAGCTCGAGAAAACCTCTTCGTTTTTCGAACAGATGTGACGATAATGATGACGTTTTCCAATCAAATCGTTTCGTATTTCAAAAATTGAATTTCGCTTGAATTACTGAATTCAAATCCCGCGCGAATCTCAGCCCTCAGATCTAAAGATCAAATCCCTTGATCTTTGGCTATCATTTACTAAACTATTAAATATAAATACCTTTCCCTCTTCTCTTTCCTCATTTCATTTGATTTTCCAGAAATCTAACACCCAACCTTTCGACTCCTTTTTCCATTTTCTTTCGAAACCTGAGAGTACTCCGGCCACTTACAGAGGTTTAATATCCAGAAAACATAAAACAGTCGCAAAGGTTTCTTCTATTTCCGGCGAACCGTCTTCTTACCTTAGACGAATTAGCAGAGCATTTCAGAATCCCCCTCTTGAAAAATCAAGGTCAGTTTCTTCCCATCTATTCCCTGTAATCTTTCCATTTTTCTAGAATTTCTGCAAGCCCCATATGGTACTAGATTCGTGATTTAGAAACCATAAAATCTAGGTTAAGTTAGAGACGATGGCCGTAGACATTAAAACAGACAGACTGTAGAGATCAAAATTCCCATTATTTGCCATTTTGATGAATTGGTAGATGAAAAAATAGGGATAAGATTCTGAAATAATGATGATGATAATGACCGAACCATGTAGAGATTAGGCTCTGAAATGTTGGTGACGAGAACCAAATCATATAGAAACTGATAGATCGAATGACGAATTATCGAAGAACTGATTGAAGAACTGCTCGAACATTTCAAACTTTGACCACTTAGAAGATTACCGAGAGAACATTTTAGGGTTTGCAACTCCCAATTATCGTACATTGCATGCATATAGCGAGGATACCTGTAAAAAATAGAAAATAATACGCCTATCTCTAGGTCGCATTTTAGGTTAGTATAAATCAATATATGATTTTACCTGTAGGATAATGCTCGCATACGATTAAATATCTCCTTGCTTATTTTTCAGATGTCTAGTAGAGAAGACTTTAGGGAAGGGAATGCGTTCTCAGGAGAGTCGTCATTCTCTTCTGCGAGCACCAAGACTAGCTCCATAGACCTTGATGACTATATAGAGCGACCTGAAGTAGAAATAACCGGGACTAGACAGAGTAGTCCTCGCATAGGCGACCTCCCCCAGGATCAATGGCCTCAGCATATTAGGGACGCTTCCGAATATGCGAAGGGTCATCAATACGTGGAGGAAGACTGGTCATGCACCGATGTCCAGACGAGCATCTCCACAAATAAGCTCGAAAAAATCATCCGTATCTACAATATCGACATCCTTCTTCGTATCCCCACGGAATTCAATCGACCACACACCCCTCCTCATGGCACAGCCTCGTTCTCTGAGGCAGTGCTCAGGTGCGGCATCCATCTTCCTCTTCACCCTTACATCAAATCCATCATCAACTACTATGGAGTCGTTCCATACCAACTAACCCCCAACACTTATAGATACATTGTAGGTTTGTATATACTATACCATAAGCATAGTTTAGGAACCCCTACTCCTGAAGAATTCACTTGGTTTTACCAAGTGAAGTCGAACCCTTCAGATTTTGGTTTCTTCTATGCGAGCAAATGGTCGAATCAAGCGATCAAGACCATTCACGGAGTTCGCAACAATATGGAAAAATGGAAGAAACCTTTTTTCCACTTCGACTATGCTGATAATGGATTCTTTCAAAATCCTGGTAGGTAATCAAGTAAGCTCGTTTGAATTCATAATTTCTTCATAATACCTGATCGCATTTTTATATCTGCAGAGAACAAAGAGCGCCCAGGACTCAACGAGGCGCAGCTCACAAGGGTATATAAGGTCAACGCCTTTTCAACCGAGGAGTTCGATGTCTCCATCCTTGGCACGGACGTGGTGGAGCTCGTTCAAAGCTGGAAAGATGCCGAAACTGCGGAGAAAGGAGGAGCGAGTACTTCTGCCTAGTGCATATCTTTGTAATTTTATAATATTAAAGACAAATACGGGCATGTCCCGTTTTAATTTTGTAATATACAATACATTTTTTAGCACATAAATGCGAAAATTTTCATTGCTCCGATTGAAGATTTATTCGTCGAATGTTTATTCCTACAAAATAAACAAAAGTTACATCACATAATAATATAAATGTACATAATTTAACTAAGTAGTCAATCACTAAGTGACCGATCGGTACGCTATTGTGATTCGAATCCAATAACTTAAACCGTGGTTCAAGTAGTAGGATAGGTTAGGTTGCTTAAGAAAAATAATAATTGAGTGATGCAAACTCTACTATTTTTCAAAAGTTCCATGTTAAAATAAGGTTTATAGCAATATATCACATCGAACAATGAACGTTATGCTTAGTTACTTTCTGTTCGAGGAGGGAAATTGCGTAATACGACATGCTATGGCATGAAGCGAGGAGAAAATCCTAAGATTTTAAGAAATTTTAGAACGATGATCCAAAATTCTAACCCCTCTAAATGAACATTTTGCATAGTTCCTTAGGAAGCGAGTAGGAGATGACGATCTAATCCTACTGCCCCCCGAGTTTTATGGTGTTCGAGGACTGCCATAAAACTATAATAGACGCGCAACAATCACCATGAACACCGAGTATTGAAGAAATACTTTATTGAAGATAAAATGAAGATACATATGAAGATTTATTGATAATATCGACGAAGTTGCTCTGCATTCCATGCATGTTCGATCTTTTGTCCTCTAGTGCGAGCAAGCTTGTAAGTCCCTGGTCGAATGATGGCATCAATAACATATGGTCCTTCCCAAGTAGGGCCAAAAACACCAGCGCCTTGTTCTTTTGTGTTAGGTAGAACTTGTCTAAGAACAAGATCCCCAATCTTAAATTCTCTGTTTTTCACTTTGGAATTATAATATCGAGCAGTGCGCTGTTGGTATGATGCGACACGTAGTTGAGATTGCTCGCGCCTTTCTTCCAGAAGATCGAGCTCAATTCTCATCAATGAATTATTCTGATCTTGCTCATAAGTTGACCGTCGTAGGGAGCTTGCTCTAATTTCGACTGGAACCATAGCTTCGTAGCCATAAGCTAAGGAGAACGGACTTTCCCCAGTAGTTATTCGTTGGGTGGTGCGATAAGCCCATAATACTTCAGGAAGTACTTCTGGCCAAGCGCCTTTTTGTTCTTCTAGCTTTGTCTTGATATTCTACTTAAGTATTTTGTTTATCGCCTCAACTTGCCCATTTGCTTGTGGATGAACAACAGCAGAGAAACTCTTCTTGATTCCAAAGTTGTCGCAAAAATTGCGAAATTCATCGCAGTCGAATTGTTTTCCGTTATCAGAGATTATTGTGTACAGAATACCATAACGATAGATTATAGACTTCTAAACAAAATCTATCATCTTCTTTGCAGAAATAGTACTTAAAGCTTCTGCTTCCGTCCACTTAGTGAAGTAATCAACTGCGACCACCGCATATTTCAATCCACCTCGCGCCAACGGGAGAGTTCCAATGATATCTATTCCCCAAACTGCAAACGGCCAAGGACTAGTCATTGATGTTAAAGGGACTGGTGGCATTCGAGGAATGGTGGCGAACCTCTGGCACTTATCGCATTTCCGTGCAAACTCCATAGTATCCTTCTTCATGGTGGGCCAAAAGTAACCCTGCCTTAGGGCTTTATTTGCAAGTGCCTGCCCCCCCAGAATGATTCTCGCATATCCCTTCATGAATTTCCTTCATAACATAGTACGCCTTTTCATCATCAACGCACAGTAATAGTAGCGAACTAAAACTCCTTCGATAAAGTTTGTCATCATACAAAATATAGTGAGCTGCCTTCATCTGGAGTCGCTTTGCTTCATCTTTGTTCTCGTGAAGTTCACCATTCTGTAAGTCCTTTATTATAGGATCCATCCATGTAGGTTTCTGATAAACTGGCATGGTCACTTGAGGCTCTACTTCTATACTTGGTTTTGCAAGGAATTCTACTGGCACAACTTTCAATAATTCTGCATCCTTCGTTGAAGCAAGCTTGGCTAGAGCGTCTGCTTACGTATTCTTAGCTCGGGGAAGAAGTTGAATGCTGTGAACAATAAACATTGAGAGTAGTCGTTGTACCTCTTGTAGGCCACCATTCTTCCTCCTCTTGCTTGGTAATCGCCAATTACTTGGTAAACCACTAGCTGGGAATCACTGTATGCTTCTATCATTTCGACCTTCATCTCTTGTGCGAGCTTGAGTCCAGCGATTAGTGCTTTATACTCTGCCTCGTTATTTGATACTGGAAATCCGAATTGAAGTGCAGAATATATACCATAACCTTCGGGGCTAATCAGCATCAAACCTGCACCAGCTCCACTTTCGTTTGACGATCCGTTGACGTATAACTTCCACAACTTTGACGGGTCTAAAGTAGGTCTTTTAACTAGTTCGTCGTGAAAATTGACGTCGTAAGTGAATTCTGCAATAAAGTCTGCGAGGGCCTGACCTTTGATCGCAACACGTGGTCGAAATTCAATGTCGAATTGGCTCAACTCGACAGCCCACTTGAGTAGTCGCCCTGACGCTTCTGGTTTTTGTAAGACCTGCTTTAATGGATAATTCGTGAAAACTTCAATAGAGTGAGCGTGAAAATAAGGTCGAAGTTTCCTTGATGCGACGACTAGTGCTAACGCCAACTTCTCCATCTCTGGGTATCTTGTCTCGGCATCCAGTAGCCTCTTGCTTACATAATAAACAGGTCGCTGTACTTTTTCTTCTTCTCGAATTAGTGCTGCACTCGTCGCATATTTAGAAACTGCGAGATATAAATACAACTCTTCCCCCGATTTTAGTTTTGACAAGAGTGGAGGAGAACCCAAGTGTTTCTTCAACTCTTGGAACGCCTGCTCGCACTTCTCCGTCCACTCAAATTTCTTCGATCCTTTCAACACTTCGAAGAATGGTTGGCATTTATCAGTCAACCTTGACACAAAACGACATAATGCGGCCACTCTTCCCGCCAGGCTCTGCACGTCTTTTGGTTTTCGAGGTGACTGCATATCGATCAATGCCTGAATCTTCTGTGGATTAGCTTCGATTCCTCGCTGATTCACCATGAATCCCAGAAATTTTCTAGATCCTACACCAAATGCACATTTCTGGGGATTCAGCTTCATCTGGTACTTTCGAAGAATTTCGAACATCTCTCCTAAATGCTTGATATGATCTTCCGCTTTCTTCGACTTTACCAGCATATCATCGACGTACACTTCCATTGTCTTGCCAATTTAGTTTGAAAACATCATATTGACGAGACGTTGGTAAGTTGCTCCCGCGTTGATTAATCCGAAGGGCATTTTCTTATAGCAGTATAAACCTCGATCAGTGATGAACGAGGTAAGCTCTTCATCTAGTTCGTACATCGGAATCTGGTTATATCCAGAATATGCATCCATGAAGCTTAAGAGTTCGTGTCCTGATGTCGCATCTACAAGCTGATCAATTCTTGGGAGTGGAAAACTATCCTTCGGGCAGGCCTTGTTAAGGTCGGTGAAGTCGATACAAGTTCTCCACTTCCCGTTGGGTTTCTTTACCAAAACCGGGTTTGCAAGCCAGTTTGGTTAAAAAGATTCCCTAATAAATCCGATTTCGAGCAGCTTGTCCACCTCTTCCTTTAATGCGACATAGCGTTCTGGATCCATTGCCCTTCTTTTTTGTCGAACTGGTCTTTTTGTTGTATCTATGTTGAGGCGATGGCACATGACATTCGGATCAATCCCCACCATATCCGAATGTTGCCATGCGAAGATATCCAAATTCGACCTCAAAAAAGCGATCATCTCAGCTCGCACAGGTTCCTGAAGCTTCACCCCGATTTTGAGGATTCTTGAAGATTCGTCAATTGCCAGATCCTCCAAATCTTCAACAGGTATAGTTCTGACTTCTTTATCAATTTTTCGAGGATCGAGGTCTTCGATTGACGCTTCCCCTTTTAGTTGGACCATCATTGTGCGAGGCGATGTATCTTTTGAAGCGAGCTTTAAAGAATTGTTATAACATGTACGCGCGTCATATTGGTTACCTCGCACTTCTCCTACTCCATGCTGCGTTGGGAACTTCATGGCGAGATGATAAATAGAGGTGACAGATCGAAGTTCCCTGAGAGTCGGTCTTCCCAATACAGCATTAAATGCAGAGGGGCAATCTACAACCAAGAATTGAGTCATTACCGTTGAAACTCTTGGATAAGTTCCAACGTTAACCATCAACTCAATCATGCCCCTAGGCATTATACTATATCCCGTAAATCCATAGAGTAGAGTGATGGTAGGTTTCAAATCACCATCGCTCAACCCCATCTTCTTGAAGGCATCGTAGTACAAGATATCCACAGTACTTCCATTATCGACCAGTACTCGCCACAGCTGAGTGCTTCCATAGTTGATTTTAATGACTAGAGCATCATTATGCGGGTAATGGACTTCTCTTACGTCCTGCTCTGTAAAGGTGATGTCCATATCGGGTACCCTCTGAAACTTTTGTGGTCGCCGCTCAAGATGCATGACATTAGTCAATGGCTGCTGCCTAGCTTCTCTTGCATATCTATCTTGTGCCCTCTTCGAATCACCTCCAACATGCGGCCCTCCGAAAATAGTTCTCACTTCGCGTTGTATTTCGGGAGGTCGCTGCTGGTTTTCATCTCTTCGTTCATTGTTTTGCCGGGTATACTGCCTCAGTCGTCCTTCTTTAATTAATCTCTCAATCTCATCTTTTAGGGTGTAGCAGTTATTGGTATCATGTCTAATATCGTTGTGGTATCGGCAAAACTTGTTGGGATCACGTTTCACTCTGTCCCGTTTAATCGGCTCCGGTTGACGATATCGTTCATGCTGATTTGTCACCGCATAAATATGATCTATGGGTGCATTCAGCTCGGTATAGTTGTTGAATCTCATGGGTGCTCTGGAAAGTTCTTGCTTCTTCGGTTCAGGCTGCTTTTCCGTTGATTGCTCACTTTTTCTCTTGTTCGATTTTTTATTATTGTTGTTACCGGACGTGGTCGCATCTTTGGATGAATCCTTCGCTCCTCCCTTCGTCTTGCGAAGATTCTCTCATGAAGATTCTACACGTAGATGACGACCAATTCGTCGATAAAAGTCTTCAAGAGTTCTGCACTCCCGTTCGAGCAATTCTTCCCAGAGTTTCGTTTCTGCACGCACTCCCGCCATCAGTAGAGTTAAAACTCCTCCTTCAGGCGGGTTATTAACTTTCGCCAGCTCAGAGCTGAAACGATTGAGATAGGATCGCAGAGTTTCCTCTGGACCTTGGCGAATATTTGATAGGCTGATTAATGGGATGTTGAAACTTTTAGCAGCCTGAAACTGCCTTAAGAACGCAGTTTGAAGTTGTTGCCAAGAAGAGATTGAGCCTGGCTGTAGCCCTCGAAACCACTTTTTTGCTGCTCCAGAGAGAGTTACAGCGAAGCATCTACATCTTACGAGGTCATCAATCCGATAGAGCTCCATTAGATCGTTGAAGTGGTCCATATGATCCTGTGGATCCGTTTTCCCATCAAACATGTTTATGGTGAGAAGTTTAAATCCAACAGGAAGAGCTGCAGCTCGAACTTCCTCGTTGAATGGTGACTGACGATATCCATCCACGAGTTCATCATCCCAACCAGCCATTGTTTCTAATGCAATCCTTAAATTATGAACATCAATGTTCGCAGGAAGGGCACTAGTTGGTGGCAGGGGTGGTCTTTGATTGTCATCACGTTGTATAGCTGCAGGTTGACCAGGCTGGGTCTGCTGCGACTTCTGTGAAGACTCAATCGTAATTATGCGACGAGATCGACTTTGACTTTGACGATGCGATGTGGATTGCTCATGACTACGTCGCTGTTCTAAATATTGTCGCAGGTCCACTGGATTCCGCCTAGGTTCTCTGCTAATTCTTTCGAAGACGCTCCTCGATTGACGATTCCTCTCGCTGCTTTGGTCCTGATTGACGTTTGCTCTCCTGGAAGGTTGTCCACGATCACGATCGGTGCTCGAACTTCCAGTGTCAGATCTTTGTGGCAAGTCTGCGACCTTTCCTTTACCTTTAGAAGTGCGATCTACCTGACGCTCCTGTTGGGCTCTAGATTGATCGCGAGTTCCTGCCTCCTAGATCTGGATTCCTTTTTCTGGTTGCCGAGCTGGGCGATTTCTGGGTCGTTCCTGCTGTGGTGGAGTGACCATCTGTCCTTCGGCAAGCTGTCGTAGAGAATCATTGATCTGGCTGGTTATCTGCTGAAGGTTTGCCAGTGCGTCCTCCATTCGGTCCTATCTTTGGATGATATTCTCTAGTGCGGTCACAGTAGGTTGATCATGAACAGGATTATCCTGCACAGCTGTAGTACTTTGAGGCCGGTTTTGGCTAAGTCCAGCGTTTCTGGTGGTGTTTCTGGTGTTCGCTATTGTTGAAGAGGCACAATTGACAGACGGTTTTTGCTGGAATAGCCGTCCTTCTAGCGCCAATTGTTGACGGAGGTTTTGTCAACAATGAATATAGAAAATTGCGAGATGTGACTTGTGTGTGAAAATGATTGATAAAGCAAAGTAAATAAGGAGACAAGAATTTTATAGTGGTTCAACCCCAAAAAAGATGAGCCTACGTCCACTGTTCTTCACTATTTTCTGGAGAATTACAAGAGTTTCTCTAAGTCTCAAGGTGAGAGCAGAGAGAATTACAGAGTTNACTTTGTCATCCGGAAGTGGTCGCATAATCAATGGAAGACATGTGCGACCTTATAAAAAACCACTTTGACTTTCCTTTTTCGCTGTTTGACTAATGCGGATTTAAGATCGCATAACATCCATGAAACATGAAAAAACGTTTTTTCTTCACATCATGATATCTGAATCTTGGACAAACAAAAAGCTAACAAGAAGCTATAATTTCCTGTTTATTCGTCTAAAAATCGGTTTTCATGCACAATCTTCGAAACGACTAGCAAAAGCTAGCAAAAATGACTTGCTCATCATGTTCGTTAATTCTCATTGAAATTGGTTTCAACATATTTAAGCATCATATTGAAATCTAACGGTTCACGAAACCTTTTTATCTTTTTGATTTTTTTTTACTCGCTGATTATGTACTCTTTCTTATGCCTAACATTTTTCTCAAGGGATTTTTTCTAGACAAATTTTAATTAATAAGGAATGTTCAGGGGAGGTGGCATCCAATTGCATTGCTCTTTTGCGTGCCCTTATAGATATGGGGAGATTGTATTCGCACATTTTTGGGTCTTTTCTAATGGAAAGAAGGAAATATAAGCATAGAATCAAATACAGCCAACAAAAGGAAGAGGACGATCAAATTAATTAATTCCCTCAAGACCTAACAATACACAAAATCCGGGCTATAGTAGACCACCAAATCTCCTGAGCAGGATATGGACTAATTAAATTAAGTCGTTTCATCCAAAATTAATACTTGTTGCATGCCATGCACAGGACAGGCAACATCCCCAATAGTACTGAGAGCCAGATCATCTCATCATATCTAGCATTGGCAAGAGCCGAATTATCTAAGCAATCATGAGCAGGGACATTACGGCTCCTAGGAATGTAACATAAATAATGGACATTCCTTAAAGAAAAAAGATGTAGAGTTCTAATATTGTGTGTTCAGCAACGACATCGTTGATGACTTCCTGTTGAGCTAGGTAGTTAGGGATTAATAGCTCGTCCAGAAATGCACCTTTGTTGAACGAGATAAAGGTTTTGTAGGGACTTACCTAGCAACAGTTTTGGTTATTTTTATTTGAAAAAGAAAAACGTTGGTCATACAGATATCTTCTTTAAGAAAATTTCCACCCTTCATTTTTGAATAACTATAAGAAACTGAGTTGAGGCTAATTAATATCTGAATTTCAGTTTCCAATATGTGAAAAATTAAAGCTTCGAATTTAATTGCCTTTAGTAAAGATTATCAATATTTGCTTGAGAGAGAGAAAGAGAGAGATAGAGAGAGAAATTATGTTGATTATATCGTCTAATAATTGAGCAGAATTTCAAACCAGATTTATTCAAAAAAAAAAAAAAAAACCCCCACTAAGACAGAATCAACGGATCATTATAAAAACTGAATAATTATAATTGATCTGAAGAGAAATTGTCCTCTCAAAAAGATAAATAAACTGAATAAAAATTCTATTCGTTCACCAAACATAATTTTTATCATGTGTGGACGGGCATTATTTCTTGTACTTTTCTATCTTAAAGAATTTATAAAAAAAGATTGCTTTAGCAAGACCGGAGACACAAGGACAGGGAATGGGCCTCACACCGGGTCCCCAACTCCTGTGTCTTGGGGAGACTAACCCTCAGCAATTATTGGTATCACAATCAGCAACAAGGACCTGGAAAATAATTACAAATTGACCAAAGACTAGCAGCAGTCTAGCAGATATATATATATATTTTTTTTCACGTAGACTTGAATCCAGCAGCAATATCGTTTAACTATAACTTTTTAAATAAAAGAAAGAAAACTATATATACATCAAAGTAAGCAAAATTGTGTTCATTACGGACAAAATTGTGTTCGGTAGTACTCCAAAGTAAGCAAAATATATATCATCACTATATATATACTTGTGAGTAATATTGGTGCTATCAGTTAATTAATTAATTAAATGTGAAACACGAGATGATGGTAAAAAGGAAATTAGAAAGGAAGAAAGAGTTGCGAAAGGACCGGGGATTAAATATGAAAATATTTTATTAAAAGAATTGGGGAAATATTGGAGAGAAGATGAGATGCCTTTTTTTTTTAAATGAGTCTTGTGTTAATAAGTTTTTAATCTTTAAAAAATATAAGTGGTGGTGCTTTTATGTTAATAATGATTATAGTAGGAGGTGCCAATACAATCACCCAGAAAAGAATCGCAATACATGGTGGGACTCCAGCTAGCAGCTAGGAACCAAAAATTGTTGGAGCATATCTTTATCACGATATGCAACAATGGATCGAATAAATGCAATAATGCAAACATCTTTTTCCGTATATATAGTCAGCTATATACAGAGACTGATCAGTACGTACTGCTAGACAAGAGTACTATTCCTTCTATGTATATTGTGAACTTGATTAACAATCATGAACTAATCTAATTATTTATCTAAGATTGTGAAAACAGCCTCAAATTATTTATTATTTTAACAGGAATATTAAAAAAAAAAAACATTAAAATCTAAGAGGGCACATCTCAACGTTGGTATCTATGTATAGGACACTCCTTTGCTACCCTAAATATTAAACCGATATACATTACAATAAAGAAAATGTTCATACAAAGCAACTGGAAAAAAATAAAAATAAAAACGACTACAGAAGATAATACTGAAGGATAATCCCCTCGAAAAAAAAAAAAAACACACACACAATACTGAAGGATAAGACCTCCTGAAAGTTAAAACCCTACTTGAGAAAAAGCTTTTATAAAAAAATATAAACAGAAAAAGCATTTATAAAAAGAATATAAAGGAAGAAAGAAAAAAAGACCCCAAAAAGAGAGAAGAGTACATCACCTTACAAAGAGAAGAATAAAATAAAAAATAAAAAAATAAAAAAAAAAACACAAGGAGACATCATGTGTCCCGAGTAACAAAGGGTACATGAAAAACAAGAGGTCTTCCCAATGGAGCACAGCTCGAAGCTCGCAAGAGTATTAGGAATTCAGGAACCTGCTCATTTCCTTCTCAAAAAACATGAGATAGACACATTAATTTTACTTGTACGAAAATTACACAACTCGTCTCCCAGTTTCAACGAATCTTCCAAGGGACAACTGTAGTTTGTAGAGCTAATTTTCTTGCAAGTTTTTCAACGTAAATAGAGTAACTTCCAACTAAATGTTTAGACCAGCCCTTTCCCCAAACAAACTTAACAACATTATATATTAAACACTCGTATCTCTGCCTCATATGCAAAACCGCACTTAAAGGTCACAATCAAGGTAGGTTACCTTAAAAAAAAAATATCGCATTATTTGAAAAACACCACCACAGTTCAAAATACCATGGGTTGAGCCCAAAGAAGCATTGCCCACGGTTAGCTTGATCCCAAAAGACCTGCAGAGTACTAACAAAGGCCGAATTTGGTCTCAATAAAATATTAATCCCACGGAGTAAAAGCAGCTCATCCATTTCGGAGTTCATTGATTAAAGGGAAGTATATTGAGCAATGCGTCCTTTCTTAAACTCACGTCACGTAGTAGAGAACCCTAGTAGACTACGTATAATATATATGGCACATGGGATTTCTGTGTTGGGAAAATTTCTTCGAAATTGTTATGTGTCCGAAAAGTCCAATGTGAACAAGAGAGTAAAAAGTAGAGGTCTGTAATCCGAAGAAAACTGGTAATGAGTATGAATAATCCTTCTCTCTCTCTCTCTCTCTCTCTCTCTCTCTNTGATTCAAACAACTTTTAGTAAAAGTAAATTTATACTTTCATTCGAATTGTATTTGATTGGAGAATATAAAGTTAAAAAGGAGAAAAGAAGACTGTCAATATTCTACATGCCCAGCCAGCTATCACGTAAAGAAAAAAGAATCTATCGGGCCCGCCATAATCAATCAATCTATCAACCGTCCAACATTGACCACGGATTAATATTGGACGGACAGTAAAGTACCGGGAAATTCTTTCCTAAGTATGTAGATTATTCCCTTTTAATATCAAATTATTTACGAATCCGAATAAAAAATTAATCCAGCAAAAGTACGACGATTTAAAAACATTTAGTGTTAATAGAATAATTTTCTCTGCTCACAATTCCCAATATATCAGTATATAATTAAATGAGCAATTGAAAAAATATTTAGTACTTAAATGAATATTGATGGTAGTACTGTGACATGAATAATTTTTTTTTTTTTTTTTGAGAGAAATGTGACATGAATATTGAGATGCAAAATATTAAGAAGATCAAAACAGATAGTATTTACACATAATTTTACATATATATATATATGTGTAAATTAATGGAGCAAAGCAAGATCCAAACACATCTCAACAAGTTTGGCACTTATAATTTGAGCCAGTTATCACACGCTGAGACATTTCAAATTTATTAGAATTGGTAATGCAAACATGCAATATATACAAACAATCAAATGGAAAAACCGTCAGTTTTTTTTTTTTTTAATAAAAAGGACAAAAGAAAATATTTTTATTATAATAAATTGTTTTCTACAACATAAGCAATACAATTGGGAGTTTTCCTATTATTGTACAAAACAAGACACTACAGAGATATTAAAAAAAGACTATAGTTAACAAGTGTATACGCGGCTTCATTCTAGGATTGAGTAGAAAACCGTCAGTTTATAAACTTACAAAAAGACAATTCTATTCAATTATCTCTAGATATCTTTCTTTGAGTAGTCTCGATACAACTCGAGTCCCCAATTAATAGTAGCCTCTCTTGTTTGTCTAGCGACAATTTCACTTTCTTTGATCCTTCTTCTCATTCAATATCAAAATCTTTGGTCTTTCTGGGTTTACATGCGCAAAGTTTTCTTGCCTGCATGATAACTTGAGACCAGAATTGAACTCAATCTATAAGTAAGGCAAACATCAGAAACTATGATGGGTATCGTACGGATCAAAACGATGTTGTTTTTAATGTTACAAGTGTCCATCCACTACGTTTCTGCGAGGAAAACTTTCGATCAAAGGCATCATAGGTATTTCAGGCATTCTGGAAGGAGTCTTGCCTCTGATGATTCTGGTACGTGAATTTTATCTTAAGTTGATTAATCACTATAGATATTTGAGTCGTGATTTTTACCTAAAAGCTGGTTGATCTAGTAATCTAACACCAGTTGCATAGGCCTATGATCTCATTTCTATTCTAGCTATATATAAATATTCTAATATCTAAATCTAGTTGTTTGTTTTGAGAGTTTAATTAGTTATATAGTCGTATATTGGACGATTATGTTAATTCCTTCTACAATTATACTACTTTACTTTTATTCTATATATCGTTAAGAATATCCAGAACTCTGCTGACAATTTTTTTCTTCATAAATTCGTAGATAATTGAAAATACGCCGTATCGTACGTGTTAGTTTAAAAACTATTAGGAACTTTAATGATAACGTTTTAAGTATCACCATCTGTACACGGAGGGAAAATTAAAAGGGTCTAATAATAATTATTATCATTATTTTTATTATTATAGTGCCTTCAGTGTAAAGATATGATAATAATCAAGCTGTACGCTTCCATTTCAAAAAGGGATATTTGTAGAAAAATACTCTGAGATTTAGGTATTCTGTAATTTAAACGTTGAAGTTTGGACTCTACAAAATAATACTTTCAAAATAATACTTTGAAATTACGAATTTTTGAAAATTAATATCCTGAGTTGAATTTGTGAATAATTTTAACTAATAAAATACAATAATATTTTCAAAATTAAGACGAATAATATGGATTAATCTAGTTTTAATGGAAGGTATTATTATTTTTTTATCCTAAAATTGGTCAAAAAATCTGTTCAGGATATTAATTTTCAGAAATTCTTAATCTTAAGGTATTATTTTGTAAAATCAAAACTTCAGAATTTAAATTGCAGAACACTTAAATTTCAGGATATTTTTTTACAATTATCCCTTTCGAAAATATATATATTTTGTTTTATATTTTGTTTTCTACTCTTTTTTTAAATATAGCGGCTTTTCCTTTTTTTTTTTCTCCCCCTTTATTCCCCACCTTCTTTTATAAATTAATAGATAAACTTTTTCTTACAAAAGTATCCCCATTTAACATATAATATAGAATATCCTAAAAAACGTGACCATAATAATCTTATTTCTCTGCACATCCTTTTGAACACACTTAATAGATCATAGATTGTTTCGGTGTCAACTAAGACGCATATGTATCCTAAAAATTAAAATCTTAACTTGGTCGATTGAGTTTTTGTAGTGATCACTAATTGTGTATTCTAATGTGCGATTTTGATGAAGAAAATTTTCCTATATTTTATTAAAGATTTTGCTCTTGCTTTAGTTTAGGTTTTAGAAACAATAAATCATGGAACATAAGAAACAAATCAAAGGAGATAACCATCAATGTTTCAGATATAAACCTTAAGCGAACTTGTATTTAGACTCCTTATCCATAATTAATTTTTTCGTTCTAGAGCAAAAAAGGGTATATATATATACATATGTATATATATATAAGCATCGATCAAAGAATGACAGCCACATCAAAGAATTAGACTTCTTATCCTAAACGAATTCTCCTAATCTTGAATCTTATATTCTTGAATATATTCTTCAAGCTTCTAAGGATTTCTTGTTGTACTAGCTAGGATTTATTGGTCTCTCTGTTGATCAATTCTTACTCTTTGTACTCAACAAATTGAATACAGATACTAAACTTAGATGAATTGTAACCGTATTTTCCTAAGTTATAACTACCAATAATTATAAGATATGATATCAACTAGGATTTTCCTAACAAATACTAAGTTTGACAATTAAGAACCCGGCCAGACCCCTTCTCTTGGCATATACATATTTAGCTTCAAATTCAAATTTGGCATATCTTATATACTCTGCTTGGTGTGGTGTATACTATATACAATACTTTCATTTTTCAAATTCTAATAAATTAAATCTTGCGATGTTAACATATATAAAATAAAATAAAAAAATCTTGCGTCAAATTTTGAAATTGAAATAACTCATTTATTGATTAATTGATCGTTGGTGTCTTGGTGAGGAAAAAAACGCAAAACATAACAAAAACATATAAATACAAAATGCATCTAGTACTTAATTATATGTTTTTCTTGAATAAAACTCGATTATATGTTTTTCATTACATCATTTCCCTATTCTTTTCCAAGTTTTCCTGAACATCGACTGTGGTGCAACCGAGGACTATCAGAACAATGGAAGATACTTCGAGAACGACACCAAATACATCGATACAGGAGAAGTATTTCCAATATCATCGGAGTACAAAACCAACTGGCCTTGGTTCAAAAACTTGAGAAGTTTCCCAAATGGAACAAGGAATTGTTACACGGTGAGACCTAAACAGGGCAAAAACGTAAATTACCTCATCACAGCCTTTTTCTTTTATGGAAATTATGATGGTAAAAAAACGCTTCCGGTATTCGACTTATACATCGGGGTTAATCGCTGGCGCACAGTGAACACAACACAATCAACTTTTAGCGATGTGGTTTATTTGGCCACCACGGACACCATAGACGTGTGCCTTGTCAATATCAACTCCGGAACACCTTTCATTTCTGCGCTGCAGTTGCGCCCTTTGGTGAGCGATTCTATATACCAAACAAGCCTTGGCAACCTACTAGGATTGGTCTACCGATTTGACTGTGGAGCAACCCCACTTGATTATTCTCTTTACAGGTAAGTCAGAGATATATAATAATGGGCACCAATCCAGTAGGTATTTTTTTTTTTTACCTATGCATAGGTATTAATTTGGTCAATAAAATTTTTTTTTCATATTTTTTTATATTAAAAAATAAGAGAGAGAAATAACATTAATGATGCACGTCTTTTTATACACATCATTATAGTCATTAGACCACTATTAGATGATGATCCAACGGCTAAAAAAAAATACTTATACATAGGTAAAAAAAAAATACCAACTGGATTGGCAACCTATAATAATACTTTCTTTTTGGCACTAACATGGTGATAATATAGCCAATCATCATGGTGTGAAAACTTGAAGATTAACATCTTTTAGGTAGCAAATTAAGAACCATAATGAAATGAAAAAAATTTATTTCTGGCATGTCTAGTTCAGAGCTTTTTTGTATTTAATACATAATAAAGATAAAAACCCCAAGATGCTTCATAATATATAATTTTATTCTGCTTTTATCTTTGTCTTTTTTTCTTTTTCTCCTTCTGTTTTATTGAATCAGCCACTTTTAATGTTTCCTAAAAGAGAAAAAATGTGGTGTGACGCACATATAGCAAAAAATATACTTTTAAAATATAGTTTGAATTCAAATTCTACGTTGAATTCAGATTCATGCATACATATAAATAAGAAAGTAAAGAAAATATAACAATTTAACTCGGTTAAGCCTGATTGCCTACCAACTGGAGCTAGCTCACTAGCTCAATTGGTCATATACTTATGGGGTGTGTGTAAGTGTATGGGAATAAAAGGGTTCAAGTCTTAGTAAAATCAAAAAAATTATATCTAATGAAATTTCCTCGATCGTTCTATCGAAGTTCCAAAAAATAATAATAAAGACGGCCGAATTGCCTACATTAATTTACGAGAGAATACAGTACACTTCCAATTCTAGAATAATTAATGGTTTTGAAGAGGAAAAATATATATGCAGAAAAGAAAAGAAAATTTGCGCGGAGTCTGAGAGGGGAAAAGTGCAATAGGATGAAAATTTCTGAAAATGTACATGATAATTGAAAATTAAAAAGTTGAGTGGGACACATATAAGCACAAAATGAAAATTTTCAAAAGAATAGATGTTAAACTTAAATTAACCGGGAAAACGAGTGGACCCACGTGGGTCGATGCTTGGCTCCAATAATCACCGCATGTGACCCCCTTACCATCTCGTTATTTGGTGGGAGAAACAAAATGGCCCTGTTCTTTTTTTCGGGGGGTCTAATTTCTTGTCCATCTAGCTATTTGAATTCTGACACATAATTCAAATTGTTGAAAACTATAAATCAACTAATGAAACTAATGAGACATGATTCACCTCCATTTGGTGGTACTTAATGCGAAAAAACACTAGTATTGTTTAAATGATTATAGTTCCACTAAAAAATTTATATACTGTTCGAATATTTTTTTTTATACCGTAACATATATTTCCCTACATTTTTACATATATGCGTACGTAACAATATCAATTAGGTACCAAGATGACAAATACGATCGCATATGGGAGCATAGTTTGGCTGTAAGCACTTCAATCAATTCAAGGACTGTATCTTCCCAATCAGACTTTGCCATTGTGTATGATGAGCAACCTCCGCAAACAGTCCTGAAAACCTTCGTCCAGCCGCAGGGTACCGGACTGACATACACCTTCAACGATATTGGAGACCCTTCTACCGAGTTCTCTGTCTACCTTCACTTCGCTGAATTTTTACAGCCCACCACACAAGGCCGAAGAAACTTCACTGTCACCATTAATGGTAACCTTCAGGGACCTTTTACGTCTCCGGAGTACATGAAAACATTGTATTTTCATCAAAATCGTTCAGTTACGGGAAATGTTCAGGTCTCTATTGCTGCTACTAGTGACTCTAAACTTACTCCGATCCTCAACGCCATGGAGATTTTTAAGGTGATACCGCTCCTAGAGTCACCTTCAAACCCAGAAGACGGTAATGTTTTTTTCTTTTTGTTTTTTTTTTTTTTTTTTTTGTGGGTTACTGTAGTACTGTTCGTTTTAAACTATTTACTTTTATTTTCCTTGATAAACTTTTATTTTCCTTTATAATGTTGTAGGAGTATGAGAGATGAGAATCAACGTAGACTCATGTTTGGCATTGTTTTTTTTTTTCTCTCTCTCTCTGATAAGAAGAGACGTTTGTTTTCCCGGAAAAAAATAGAGAAAAAAGATAAAAAAATATATTTGGATAGAATAAAAGATTTCGATGAGATTTAATAATAAGAGAAAAAGTTGATAAATTGAGTAAAAAGAGAGAATAAGGATTAAGAAAAAGTCAAGTGAAGGAAAGCCATGAGATAGAGAACAAATAAAGAAATTCATGAGAGAGAATAAAGATCAATAAAAGATGAGAGAAAATGAGGAAAGACAAGATCATGAAAGAATATTATAAGAGAGAAACTTACAAGAGAGAATGATCATAGAGAAAGCTATAGGAGAAAATTGGAAGAGAGAATTTGATGAGGAGAGGAATGAAGAAGGAGAAAGTCATTAGATGATAAGCTGGTGAGAGAAATTAAAGAGAAAAAAACATGAAAAGCCAATAATGAGAAAAAGCCATGAAAGAATACTTATAAGAATAGAGAAGAATAAGAAGAGATAAAGGCATGAGATATATCCTACTATCTATGTATATACTTGGAATCTTCATAGAGAAAGTAGAGAGAGAATGAGGAGATTAAAGAGAAACAAAGTGAGAGAAAAAGAAGAGAAAAATTGATGAGAAAGAATGAAGAGGCAAAAGTTAAGTGATAAAAGAGGAAGTAAATGAGATAGAACGATAAGAAAGAAAATGACGAGAGATAAGAAAAAATGATGAGAGAAATCCATAAATGAATTCTTCTTTTTTTTTTTTTTTGTAAAAATAAAATTTTGTTCTTTTTTAAATTTTCTATAGTTTTTAAAAACTATTCTTAGACAATGATGTCAATAATATCTTTATTTATTTTTCAAAAAAATGGTTCTATACGATGTCTAATAATGCCAAACACCCACTAGAAATATCTCAGCTATTTTAATGTCCAAAACAGGCTAATTTTTTAATTGAAAAATTTTTCAACATTTACAGCATATTCAAGCAAATATTTTTTTTTTTAAAAAAAAAAGGACAAGACAAGAAGAAAGCAAAATTAAGATAAAAAAAGGTAGGAAAATCTATAAAATGTATAGGGAACCATATTTCTGATATGACTAAATTCCTTAAATAATTACAAAAATTTATTTGAAATAATTGTTAGTTTAATTAAAACATGATGAGCACAATTTGCTAACACAAATCAATATTCAATAATCACAATACGTAGCTCATCCAATATAAAACAACATACAACCATTGGATTTGAGGTATATCAAAACATAAGAGACTTTAGAAATTACTTTTAGGATTCACATGGAGCTTGTAGTCTCAATATCTTCAAGAATAACCTACAAGATTACCAAGAAACCATGGATGCAATGCAAGAGGGCTAGCTTCTAGCATTCTCCTCTCTTTGGCTTTACACACTCTCTACCACAACAGACCAACAACTAGCTAGTTACTACTAGTTTCAAGTCATGCCCATTTTATGTCACTAATGGGCTTTATTATGTGTATCTTTTCGGAGAACTTTGGCTCAATGGGCTGACCAAACTTTGCAAATGGAGGGGAAACCATGGATCTCAACTTAGTTAATTAGTTAGCAAATTAATATCAATCACGTTATAATCCAATTAGTAATATCATGCATAATTGATATATAATCATATAATTATCTATAACATACTTTAATTTTGATATATTAGTAAGACATTTTTTTTTTCGACGCTCATGGAATCCTTAAAATATCTATTTATATATATAGTAACTGCTATGATGGAAATCAAGCGGACATATGGGGTAACCGAAGAGAGTTGGCAAGGAGATCCTTGCGTTCCCACAAATTTAACTTGGTCCAAGTTGGGCTGCAACTCCGACAAGCCTCCTAGGATTATCTCATTGTGAGTATTATATTTTTACAGTTTTGAAGACATATATACATATATTATCAACAGATATATCTATATGTTACCTTGCCATATTTTGCATAAGATCTTGACAATCGGGTAATTTTCACATACTTAAAATATGATACACTACAATATTTAAAGATTATGTTCGTATTAAACCAAGTAGGTTAAAAGCTAATTTTTGGCTTGAAATTAACAGTACTACTAATTAATTGTGGGCGTGCAGAAACCTCAGCTCAAGTGGACTGACGGGGGATATAACTGCCTCACTTTCCAATCTCACGTCACTACAAGTATTGTAAGTATGCAATTTAAATACTCTTCGTAGGTGTAACATTTATTGTACTGTTGAGTATGTCATAATTAATTGGTATGTTATGTACACTTATTGGACGGAAATCTTCTGTTCTCTAAGCTTTTAAACTAGAGGAAAAATCATTGTCATAACTTACAACAGTGACTTTAAAGAAATATACGAGAGAGAGAGAGAGACCACTGTTATATATACAAAAGTTAAATAAAGAAAGAGTAAAAAAAAAAAAGCAAACATTAGGGACGGCATATTTCCGAGGGATCATGCTAGCTAGAGTTCTTTTACTGGAATAATAATCAATATATCATTTGAGTTGAAGCTCTACTTCTTTTGCAATAATAGATAAGTCATATCGCTGTAAACCTCGCATGTCAAATAGATTTCAGGGACCTTATAGGCTTAGTCGACGGGGTCTGTGGTTTGTGAGAGAACTTTAGATAATCGTTTTAGACTACAGGGTTCTCTACATTTAGAATGATCAATCGATTAATCGATTTCTTTTAGTAAAACTTCTATTAACTATGTCTTATGGATTTCATATATATCAGGGACTTATCATACAACAATTTGATGGGATCTATACCAGAATCTTTGGCAGAATTGTCATCTTTAAAAGTCCTGTAAGTTATCTTTACATGCCATACGTACGTACCTATAATATGTATTAATGCAGACTAAAGCATTTATCATTTATCATTTAATTATCTGTGCTTGTCAAACTATTGTACATGTGGTATAGTATTAGTACTGTTTATAGAAAACGTTTGCATTGTCCAGCAACTTGGCGGGGAATAAGCTTGAAGGTCCAGTACCTAAGGCTCTTTTGGAAAATGCAGCATTAAACTTGAGGTAGTTTAAGTCAATATTGAAAATAATATATAACCTTCTATAATATATAATTTGTATCACTTCGTTACGTTTTTTTTTTTAAAAAAAAAAAGGAAAATTATGCTCACAAAAATCAATGACGGCATGTAATTACTTATTACCTGCAGCGTTCAAGAAAACCCAAAACTTTGTTACCCGAATCCTTGCAAACACAAAACAAATAAGGCTATTGTTTTTGCCGTTGTCGCTGCGGCAATCCTACTCGTTGCAATGCTAATCCTACTTGTGTGCTTCCGTAAACCAATCGGGCAAAAAGGTAACTTCTTCATTGTCGTTGGTAACTAATAAATAGTCACTTTTGTTCTGTCTTTTCAAATTTATTTAAGAATAGTTGGATAAAGTTTACAAGTACAGAAATTTCTAAGATAACGGACTACTCTAACTCCTAATGGCTAGTTAGGTTGTAATTAATTATAAACAATATATCATCCTCAGTACTTGATCAAGAGGCTTAGTAATAATGTTTTTCTTATTCTTCCATTTCCTTTTTTTTTTTCCCTCTATATATACCGCAGTTCCCCTCTGTATATACCGCAGTTCACATATCATGGGTTTATGTGTAAAGAGCTGCTTTCTCAAACTTTTTTCCCTTGTTTGGTTGGAAATATATACAATCTATATATACATATATATATACATGCATATATATATATGCATTATTTGTGATTGTAACATCTTTCTAAGCTATAAATGACATATCATTCAAGATATATATAAAGACAAAAAAAAATCTATGCGGTGGCTTTTGATTAGATTTGGTTAAGTCTGATGCCTTAAACACAATCAAGGCTATATTAACTCACCAAATGGTGCAGGTTTTGTTGATATTGTGTAGTGCAAGATATTAATCTTATTGCTAATAGTATGGGTGGGTGTATCTTTCAACGTTTTCCTCGTTGTGGAAATGTTATTGCCCACCTTCTTGCTAGGTTTTCTTCTCCTCATGAGAGGACTGCTTTGGTTGGAAGACTTGGAAGAGTATCCTGATTCTATTTCAAATGTTGTGTATAGCCGATATGGCTCTCTTACTAAGATTGTAATCTGTTCCACGAAAAAAAAAAAAGAAAAAAACTATATTACTTATATAGATTTAAACACATGTTAACATTATGCGATGTATGCATGCAATAAAGAGATAAGTATATATTATACGTGGCGTTTTCTGACATATAGCTTCCTGACCAAAAATAATAGTTCTTTTTCACTAGGTAAGAAAAGATCAATAAAGCGATAAGTATATTATAGGAAGTTGATCAAAATAAACTGTTATATATCTGGAACATCAAACAGTTGGATCCAAATCTCATATGAAGAACCTCATTTTATTAAATATATATGTGCAAACTTTAAAACTAATATTTGTTATGTGGCAGTAATTGGGGGATTCAAGAAAAAATGGTTACGCAAGTCTGGAATTCTACGGTTTAGCTACGCAGAATTAAAGACAATAACCAACAAGTTCGACCAAAAACAATGTCTTGGAGAAGGAGGATTCGGAAAAGTTTACCTGGGCGAGTTGAAGGATGGGAATAAACTCACTAAAGTAGCGGTTAAGTTGCGCGCACACAAATCTACTCAAGGACCCGAGCAATTTGAAAATGAGGTACGCATTGAGTTTATTTTCCACAAAGAATATTAAATAATAGTGCAATACTATAATTCAAGTTTCATCTTTTCGAAAAAAAAATGTAATACTATACTAAATCTCAGATACGTTCCGGTTCCAATTGACGTGTTTTAATCTGATTAATATATAAAAGTTCTTACAAAACTCTACCGGCACATAGGAACCCAATTAAATGGTGGGAATTAAAATGTGTATTTTCAAAAGACAACATTTATGTTGTGGCATTTTTAAAAGAAAGATTTAAAAATGTGATATTTGTAAAAACGTGATCTATGTGGAAATATTCCACCAACGATTTTTTTTTTTTTTTGGCATTTTGATATTGAAATCGCCGATCTTTTTCTTCTCTCAATGAATACTTCTTTTTTTTTTTCCCCCCCTTTTAGACTTATTCTTTTCCTTCTTTTCTTACTGTAAGTTCCTTTTAAGGATAAGAAACTTTTTAATTCCAAAGTTTCGTTGTAAAAAAAAAAAAAAAAAAGAAGAAGAAAATAACCAATTGGGATACATTTGCTCATCGAGTAAATAAATTTAATACGTAGTATGATAATATGGTGGAATACCTACAGTCTTCAAATGATCACCTATGTTTGAAATTAATATGACAGCATTAAAAAGTGAGAATCATAACGTGGTATTATTAAGAACACGATTTGAATATGGTATTTTAAAAGTGAGTTTAAAATATTACATTTGCAAAAACCTATTTGTTGGGACTACTTAAAAAAATATGATATTTTTCAATATGCATCGAATATTTTGTCAAGGATTAAACAAGATTACCCGGTATTCAATTTTGGGCGTCTTACGAAATTCCAGGCCTAAAGAACCAAAAATTGTTCCAGATGGGCTGAATTTTTTAAATATCCTGGTTTGAAATAAAAAACAATCACTTTTTAAAATTAATTTAGAAAAACAACATTTTTAACAAATATTTAGACAAATACCACTTTTGCTTCAAAATTTTTATTTTCAATTATACACGAGATGACCAGTTAGATTGCTTAGAGTAACTAATCTAGTTACTTAAAGTAACTGGCTGTTAAATTACGTGAAGTAACTTGATTATTTACTTCAAGTATCTCAACAATTAATAAAAAGTGGTAATTTTATAAATACTTTCAAAGTAGTATATTTCTAATTAAAATCCAGAATTTTTCAATTCTTTTTGGAAAATTAACATAAAAAATCAAAATTTCTTCTTTAATTTTTGTGGGTTTTACATTACATGGCCTAAATTCGCAATAATATTTGGGGCTTATAGAAATATAACCAAATTTTGGGCCTAATTTCAATAAATGTCCCTTTGTCAAAAGTTATAGCAAAATGTCCGGTATATATGCATATATACCAAGTGTAAAATTTTATATACCAAGTATAAAAAATTATATACCCAGTGCATTTCAGAACAGTAATTAAAATTGGTAGATATGTGTATCTACCAAGTGTAAAAATATATTTACCTGAACATTTAGCTATAAAATTTTAAAAATGGACGTCTACTTAATCAAATTTAAAATTTTGGTCATCCACCTAAATTTCTAATAATTTTCTCTACTATATATGTGCTACTTAAATTAGTTATTCCTATCATATTCCTTTTGTTCTACCCATTACAAGTTGGCGAAATTTTTAAATATTGCCAAGAATAACACACTTTGTCATTCATATCATTTGGGCTCCAAAACATAATAATAAAGGGTTTGTATGAGTAGCTTTCACAATATTATCCCAAAGCTTTAATTAATTGTCGAGTTAATTCTTTCTAATTAACTGATGCCCCAGTTAATTTAAATATATATACATATATTGCAGGTAAACAACTTGATGGATGTTCATCATAAAAACTTGGTTTCTCTCATTGGGTACTGTAAGGAAGGAGAAAATATGGCAGTCATCTACGAGTACATGCCTAAAGGAAATTTGAAGGAGCATATATCTCCAGGTAATTCATTTTGCATTTTTTGGGTATAGTAAGATCTAGTATGCATAAAAAATAAAAGGTTTCACTTAATTAGTTAAGCTCATTTGACTACAGGCGCAATCCAAGTTTTGGTTTCCTGGAAAAAGAGACTTGAAATCGCTGTTGACGCAGCACAAGGTGATTATAACTATGATCACTTCAAATGTTCTACTTAGCCGGGATGGAGATTTCGAGAATATTTAATGTGTTAACTATTTTTTATTTTAAAATATTTTCATTAACAAAGTTCAGTTTTTCTCAAAAAAATAAATAAATAAATAAATAATTTACAGGACTGAAGTATCTGCATGAGGACCGCAAAACCCAAATAGTTCATAGAGATCTAAAACCATCCAACATTTTATTAAGTGAAAAGCTTGAAGCCAAGATAGCTGATTTTGGCCTGTCTAAAGCTTTCTCTGCTGAAACTACGACTGCTGAAGAGAGATCTGATCCCGCTGGCCCAATTAGTACTGGTTACCTTGATCCTGAGTAAGTTCTAGTCTTACACAATTAGTATACATTGGATAAAATATAAATATTGATGAAATGCTTGCATTCCTTTCACTTATTTTCATTTTATTGTTTTGTCTTTAAGAATATGTTTGGCAGTAGAGAGAAAGGAAGGAAGGATAGAGATATAGCTGGGATGTTAAATGATTAATTTGGGGTTTGGTTGTCTTTTTGGTGTAAGAGAAAAGATTAGGCAAATCGATTTCAAATCCACGGCTTAGCCAATATTTTCAGTCCTCTCTAAATTAGAGAGACTTAGGAGAGACATTCACCATCACGGAAACTACAATTTACCCTGTAGAAGTGCAACATAAAATTTCAATTTCTCCAACGAAATATCTAGGGTGTGTTTGGTACATGATTCAAATCTTATTCTTTAAATTCAGAAACAGCTTTTATATAGAAAGTTAGAAGGATAAATATTTATCCTTCCAATTTTTTACATGAAAGTTGTTTCTGGAATTGAAAAATAAGATTCGAATCTTATACCAAACGCGCTCCTAATTTTTTAGAAAAAAAATTTAATTGGAAAAATCAGCACTCTTCTCCTTTAGTGTTTTGAAAGAGAAGTCATTTCTAAATAAATCCTAAATCAATTAAAACTTATGTTTTGTTTCGAATGTTTGGTTGTTTGGTAATGGTTTTCTATTAACTTAATTTTCAATTGTTTGGGAATAATTTATATTTTAAAACACTGAAAAAGGAGTATGTTTTGTCGGTCAAATTTGTTTCCTCAAAATTAGATATTTTAAGAGAGAAACTGAAGTCTTATGTTGCAATCTGAAGAGATAAAAAGTGTATTTTTAAAGAATGCAATGTTAAACTTTCAAAAATAAAGTACTACAATGTGGTATATCTGTGATAGACTCTATTTCTCTTTCACATCATATTTAACATACTTGCTATATTATCATATATATTGGAAAGATCAATTCATTTTTCTGGACATATTTTGCATCTAGTAATTCAAATATGGCTTCTGTGTGCCCAGATTTGGAAACACTAGACAGCTAGACAAGAAAAGTGACGTTTATAGCTTTGGTGTTATTTTACTGGAGCTAATCACTGGCAAGGAAGCATGGATAAAATCCTCTGACAATTCCTGTATCCATTTATCTCAACTGGTAACAAGCTCATTGTTTAATGACAAAGAGAAGAAACTTGAGGAAATAATGGATCCAAGAGTGCCACAAGGAAGTTACAACACCAAATCTGCCTGGAAAGCCATAAATACAGCCGTGATTTGCATAAAGAAAGATCCAAAAGAAAGGAAAGACATGAAATGGGTATTAAAAGAATTAGAGGAAGCATTGAATATAGAGATTACTGAAGGAATAACTCAGAGTAATTTGACGGGCAACAACAGCAATGCAATTGCCGCTAGCTAGTCATCCCAATCCAGAAACTGAAAGGGAAAGGCCAAGTATTAATTAGTAATTTTGTCACTAAAAATGTTTTTGAGGGAATATATATATATATTGTTTGGTGCATTTTGCGTGGTTTTGCTTTTGCTTTAGAGTACTATATATCAATTTCGGTGTGTGTACGTATATGCTTAGGCTTTGCTCGAATATGTAATAATTATATTTACTGCAGCTTAATCCTGCCTATAAATGTAATAGTAAGCTTTCCGCTTTTGGATAATGTGTGACAATCACACCCTTTCTTTCACTTGAAGACCATGAATCCAGGCTTATCTAAAAATATTATAGCCTTGAGCATTTCTTTTAGTTACGGGTACCATTGAGTACCTTAAGCTTAAAAGTCCTACCAAATTTTGCACACATCATTGGCCACTTCAAAGATATTAAGTAATTGATTTGGTTTAACTTGCCACAATTATTTGAACAATAGTCTTTTTTATAACTTTGTCAACTTATTTACACAAACAACTTTATGTTACGTGAAGTTATATTCCATCGGCACTCACATGTGATGATATAGAGCAACACTCAAATATTTCGCACTCCAAAATTAAATTAAAATTGTATTCAAAATTGTTGTAGTCTTGTATGTCTTATTTTGGAAAATTCCAAAATAGAATAGTACTCTTCTATAATTTCACTAAATATTGATTTTTAAGATGGGGTTCAAGTCGGATCCCATGAGGGCGCCTCTTTCCCCTTTTTTTTTTCGCGGGCGCCTCTTTCCTTAACCTACCTAATTTGTGCCCTGCATATGCAACTTCAATATTTTTGAGTTGTGTTATATCCTTCAAAGAAAGAGAACAAGATTCTCAATTACTAAACTGGAATTCTCATGAACTTGAATGAAATTCTCAAGAATCTGAAAAAACAAAAAACAAAAAAAAAATGCAAAATAGCTAAGGAATTTGGTAATGATCTAAAACCTTTTTGTTGTAATTGTAAACCATGAAATTATTCTGTACCCGTTCAAAGGCAAGAGTGTCAGTATCAAACTTTGTCATTGGAAATTCTATTGTCATCCTGCTGATCAGATGCCTCATCCTCATCTCCATATTCATCCTCCTGATCAGATGACTCATCTTTATCATATTCTTCGTAATGGACCAATTTTTATATACCTTACAAATAACACAATCATCTAACTGCAAAGAATTAAAGAAGAAAGTTATTTCCAGCTTCTATCACACGTATATCATTATGAGATGAACATGATTTTGATTTTAGTAGTAGCCCATTATGTTCTATTATTACACGTGTCACATGTAATAAAGAAAAGAAGTTTTGAGCTCCAAAATCAAATAAGAGTGGTATATATCACAACTCGAGAAACAATTACCATTGATCATATTCACCAAGCTTGCACCTAGCAATGTCAAATTTAGTCTATGATCTTAATTTTTTGCTAAGTGACAGTTCTATACTATATTCAGTCATGTGAAATAATAATACTCGAATTAAATGATAATGGAATTAGAGTAAGGAAAAAAAAAAAGACGAAAGAAATATATGTATAATATGCATATGATCAAGTTTTTTTTAAGATTATTAATTAATATAGAAGGAAAGAAAAAATGGCTATTAAGTTGTTTTACCTTGATATTTGTAGTTTGATCCAGTACGGTGTATTCTTGCATAAACCAGTTGGTCTCTTCAGAGTTGGAGGGTTCTCCTAATGTGGAACACAAATTTGTTCTTGAATCCAACTATCTTCCCTGAATTATTGGACCACACAGCTTGCTCAGATTTTGTTGTCCTCCAAAACCCCACATTATAATTAACAATTCGAATATTTGCATAGTTTTCCCCTTTGTGTATTTGATATCTCGGTGTGAAATACAGCCAATCTTTCTCAGTTCTATGCCGCTTGTACTTTTCTATAGAGAAATGATAATAATTAAAACGGTTTATGGTAGGATTTGATAATGGCTCAAAATCAATATTACTAATGTAAGGAGTAGTGTATATATATGTACAATAAAAATAAAATTAAACTAGTCTTTATCCTAAAGTCACGACAAGCTAAAGAAAAATAACATGAATTTAAATTAAGCTTACACAACGTTCTCTCTAACTAATCATAATCCATTTACAAAAAAACTCGAATTCAAAGATTAAAATTGAAATATTAGTTATCCTTACGACGTGCATGTCTTATACACAAAGCGTGGTTTTCAGGTAATGAATTTTCTTCTACATCAAAATTTAACGAGGAAATTAGGTGCAGTACGATATTTTATCAAAAAATAATTTTTATACGGTGTACGGATACTAGCATAAGTTTTGTACGACTTCTTTCCAAAAAAACTTTGAATTTTACGACACTGACATCAGCTACAGGAAAAAAGAAGTAAAAAAACGCTTGTGCGAGCTATCAGCAAAAAAAAACAAAAAAGAAGTAAAAAACGCATGTTCTCGGATGCACTAAAAGCATCAAGTTGCATTTTTTTAATATAATATTATTTCTATATTGCCCTGATATTAAATTTAATATTTTTTTCAATAGATTTTGATTTTCTTTTACTCTATTTTTAGGATATACATTTTTAGTTTTTAATTTTTTAATCTTTATCATGTGTTTTAATTTTTTTAACAGTAGATTTAAGACTATTTTAGAATAGAATTAATTTTTTGGGATAAAGTTATTTTTCTTTTAATCTATTTCTATTTAGTTTTAGTTTTAACTAACACCTTAAATTTTTTTAAATTTTTTTTCGAAAGTGTAATTTTTGCTTTTTTGTTTTTGCTGTTTTCACTTTTATTTATTTTTTGTTTTGTTTTAAAAGAGCATTGAATTAAATGTTTCTAGAATATAATAAAGGATTACTTTTGTTATAATAAAGTTATTTTTAAATATTTTTTTTTAAAGGAAGTTATTTTTTAAGTATTAATTGTTGAAGATTATCTCTAAAATATAAAATTATCTATCAAAGATACTAAGCTATTGGTATGCCTCATAATCCTATCACCCAATTACCTGTCTCATTTCGGAAGTACTTGAAATGATGTTTGGTCTTTTTAAAATAAATAATTAAAAAAAGAAAGAAAAAAGATAAATTACCTTAAGTATCTTACGAGATTACTTATGGTATCCACAGAAATTGTAAACTAGAATTTAAGTATCTATTTTATGTATCTAGTTTCTGGTGGGATAACCTTTTTCGTTAGGTACCTTTGACAATTTATCTATAGTCTCTCACTTAGATACTAATGGTCTCACATTTTTTCTATAAGTATCTTACAAGATTAGTTATAATATCCATAAAAATTATAGACTAGACTCATTTATTTAACATATCTAGGTTTTGGTGGACACTCTTTTTTAATGGTTTGAATTTGGTAATTTATTTACAGTCTCTCATATATATACCGATGGTCTCCCATATTACCATAAGTATCTTACGAAGTTACTTATGGTATCCTCAAAAATCATAAGCTAGACTTCAAGTATCTATTTAACATATCTAGTTTTTGGTGGAATATCAACAGTCTCTCACATAGATACTGATGTTCTCCACTTGATTACCTAAAATAATTTTTAAAAAAATTACTAGAATTGGACAGTTACCATAAGTATCATACGAGGTTACTTGTGGTAACTATGTAAGAGGAAATTATAGGTATATATATTATTTGGCTAAATTGAAAAAAAAATATAGTTACCATTTTTATTATGGTTATAAACGGGTAAATTGGAAAAGGAGTTGTGTAGTTACAATAGGTATCCTATTTAGTTACTCATGGTATCTATTTTATTACTAATGGTATCCAAGAAAATTTTTTATTAAAACTTAAAATAACACATCAAACTAGTTAAATTAAAAGAGTAGTTATAGATTCCTTATTATAATTAATGATAATAAATAAATGAAAAAAAAATTATAAGAATATTATAGGTATCCTACCAAATTACCTATAGTATCTTAAAAATAAGAAGGAGAGTTGATGAATCCTTAATTTTAAAAAAAAATGTCATAAAAAAATAAAAATATATATTTAAAAATTATTTTTCATTACAAAGTACGATATATGTCAATTATTTTCATTATAAAGTACGATATATGTCAATTTGAAAAATCACGAAAAAACTATTGGGTATTACATTAAAAATTTATAATTAGAAATCCAAAAATAATCATGCAATTGAAATAATATAAAAGCCAAAACGGAGGAAAGAGTCAAAGTAGAAGCAAAAAGATGTTAAAACAAAGATTTTTTTTAAAGGCGCTATCAGCGGGGCGCCGATTCTTGCCTCTTTTTTTTCCCCCTAATGATGACATCATTTCGTATACAAAAGTTCCTGCAATCCGTATTTTCATAAAAAAAGAGTCCGTCGGTCGTATTTTTTTAAAGTTTCTACAAGTACCGTATTTTTAAACATTTGCCAACTTTTTCCCGTATTTCTCAAGAAAGCCTAAATTTAACTTAGTAAGAAGTATTGTTCAAGAAAAGAAAAAAGACACTAAGGGAGCAAACCGTATTCAACTCATTGTTAATGGACCCAAACGTACGAAATTCTAAAATCATACTAACTGCTAAAAAAAAAAAAAAAGAAGCAAATTCTAAAATATATCTTGTTCTTGACAAGTTATATTCCAAAATAAAAAGGAAAAAATTAATTGCGTCTAGAAAGGAAGAGGGCAAACTTATATGGATGGTAATGCAGCATGGGAAAAAAAAACCAAAAAAAAAAAAAAAAAGGAAGAAGACATGGAATTTTCGGTAGACCGTTTAGAGTTTCCGATCTATCGCTCCGGTTTACCACCCCAACAATAGTCTGCCAATTTTTCGTCCGAAAAAGTAGTTTACTCTCTAGAAGAATTGATAGAAAGGATCGGTCTACTACTCGTTTTCGGTAGACAAACCGGTCTACCGCTTAGGCTACTGATTTGTGATTTCAGCGTTTCTTGTTACCCATTTTTGCATTTTTTTCCCTTTAGTTTGTTACCATATTCTGAATATTTTAATATTTTTGTTAGGATTTCGTGTCTTATCTAGTTTTCCTATATATTGTAAGCCATAAGGCCTTTTACTATTAGTTTTGAGTTTTGAGTTGATTAATAAAATTTTAGAGAGAGTGTCTCTTTTCTTCCCAAATTTCTGGTATTTTGTGTGAATCAACGGTTATTTGAAGCTTATTTCCTGGTATTCGTTAGTAAATCAACATGTTATATTAGGTTGTCCCCAATTTTTTGAAACATCTTTCTCTTTAGACACTTCTACTACATCAGTTGGTATTAGAGTCGCGTTCGTTCTTAACAAGATGCCGCCAAGAGGATCCCCAGCCAACAAGGTCCCCATGGATGAAGTCTATGAACGTGATCAGAAAAAGCAATTGAAGCAATAAGTGGCCTAATTAATGGAGCAAATGGCTACATTATTGGCTCTCTAAAATTAACCCTGAAATCGTAACCAACACGATTTAGGGAGTGATGGTTCTAGTGGTGATGAAGAGTACTATGAAATAGCCCTGCCATACCAGTGTAGGATTCATGTTCCTGTATAAGAGGATGATAGACAGCGTTGAGAGACAAGAATACGTATTGAGATTCCTGAATTCCATAGGAATATGCAACTGGAAGAATTTCTGGATTGGTAATGTACAGTAGAAGAAGTCTTTGAGTTCAAGAGAGTTCCTAAAAATAAGAAAGTTTCGTTGATCATGATGAGGCTTCCTGGCAGAGCTGCTACATGGTTAGGAGTGGCAATTCAGGTCACGACTCGAAAACGACACGAAGTTAGCGGGTTTGGGTTTGTCTTAAACAGGTACAGGTCAAAACATGTTAAACCTAATTAAACACAATTAAATAATAGGTCATTAGCAGGTTAACTTGTTAAACTCGAAATTGACCCATTTAACACGATTAAATTTTTTGAGACATTGTATTATCTTGTATGTACCAAGACTTAAAACTTCCCTTTTATATTTTATGTACTAAAACTTGAAAATTTTATTTTGGTTTTAAACTTTGGATTGTGTGTTATATTTATTTGATTATGGTTGCTTGATTATATTGGAAATATAAAATAAGTTAATAGATTATATCAAGTTATATTGAAAATGTGAAATAGGTTAACATGTTAAAATTAATAGGTTAATACGTTATGTCAAGTTGAACCAAATATAACATATTTCACATTAACATATTAAACTGAGTTCAATTAACGGGTTAACAGTATACAGATTAGTAGATCGTGTTATGTTGGACACGATCTGAATACGACCTATTTAAATAACGTGTTAAATGTGTCGCTCACAGGTTAACCTATTTATTTAGCGTGTCGGGTGTGGGATTACAAATCATGACACGAATAATACACGTGTCGGGTTTGGGTTTGGTAATTGCTCGTTATATATATGCCTCGACACGACACGAATATGATACGACAACACGAATTGCCACCCCTATACATGGTGGCAGCAGCTGAAGATGACAAGGACCAAGTTGGAGAAGTTAAAGATTATAGAGTGAGACAAGATGAAAAAAAAGATGCGTGATGAGTTTCTGCCCTACAATTTCTAAAGGTTAATGTACCAAAGATTGCAGAACTTATGGCAAGGGACTTGCTCTGTAGATGATTATACAACTAAATTCTATCAGTTATTAATGCATAACGAGATTCAAAAGACAGACAATCAGTCGATGGCAAGATATATTGGAGGTTTACAGCCTCAAATTCAAGACACCGTTAATTTATTCGTTCCAATCAATGTATCTGCAGCACACCATCGAGTACTTTAAGTGGAAAAATAAGCCTTAAGACGGTAGGATGGCATGTCTTTCGATGGTAATAACAGCAACAGCAGCCAAATTAGAGAAAACAAAGGTAACACCTCCAATTAAAAGAGTCCTCTAATACCACTCAGTCTACTAGAGCAACAACTAGTAGGATTAAATACTTTGGGTGTGGAGAAACGGGTCATAGACAAGCAGAATATAAGAAGTCCAGCAAGAGGGTTTTATTCGGTAAACCCGGAGAAGTGGAGGATGATGTAGAGAATAATGATGAGCTAAATGTTGATGATGGCGCATTAGAGGAAAAATATGTGGAAGGTGATATTGGGTCGTTACTTGTGGCGCTCTTGTTTGACACCTTGAATTATGGATGAGGAGATGAAAAATTTGGGGCTGGTGCCTGTGTTGCAAGAAAAGGAGCCAAGTGTTGAGGTAGCCATCCCAGATGAAGATAGTCCATAAATTCGAGAATGAATTATTTTCTCCACCTTGGAGAGTATGATGCAGCATGGAAAAAAAAAAAGAAAAAGAAGACGGAAGCTGGAATTTTCAATAGACTATTTAGAGTTTTCTGTCTACTGCTTCAGTCTACCACCCCAACAACAGTTTGCCAATTTTTTGTCCAAGAAAGTAATGTACTCTCTGGAAGAATTGGTAGACAATATCGGTCTACCCTCTGTTTGTGGTAGACAGAGCTAGTCTACCGTTTAAGCTACCGATTTGCGATTTCAATATTTTTTTGTTACCCATTGTTGCGATTTTTTTTTTCTTTTTTCTTGTTACCAGATTCTGAAAATTTTAATATTTTTGTTAAGGTTTCGTGTCTTATCTAGTTTTCCTATATATTGTAAGCTATAAGGCCTTTTACTATCAGTTTTGAATTTTGAGTTGATTAATAAAATTTCAGAGAGAAAAAGTATCTCTTTTCTTCCTAAATTTCCAGTATTCTGTGAGAATCAACGGTTGTTTGAAGTCTATTTTCTGATATTTGTGAGTGAATCAACAGATTATATTAGGTTGTCCCCAATTTTTCAAATGATCTTTCTCATCAGATGCTTCCGCTGTATCAGCTAGTATCATGCATAAGAGGAGAAGAAGCATTAGGCTATTATTCATTGACGAGGATAAACTTTTCTAGAATTAATTAGTAACTCACATTTTATATTAGTTTATACCCAAACTAGAAACAGAGAGAAATAATAGTTATATTATTGAAATAATTATAACTATTAAATTGAAATTTGAACGTTAATATTAGTTTTTTTTTTCTCCCTAAGATAAAATTAAATAAATAATCTCTACTATACTAGCACTATTTATATACATATATGATATGTATGATAAGTTCAACATATATATGGGTAATCCTTGATCATTTTACTCTAAAAGAAAATTACTAAAACAGAGTAGGTAATATATATATATGGTTACTAATTCAGTAGGTATTTTTTTTTTACCTATGTGCAAGTATTTTTTTTTTAGCCGTTAGATCATCATCTAATGGTGATCTAATGGCTATAATGAGGTGCATAAAAAAATGTACATCATTAATACTATTTCTCTCTTTTATTTTTTACTATAAAAAAATGTGCATGATAAACTTTCATTGGCCAAATTGATACCTATGCATAGATAAAAAAATATATATATCTATTGGAATCTAATAAAATAGTGAACAAGGGATACTACGTACTAAATTAAGATAAACTACAACTATTAATTAACCTGATAAATTGATGATAAAGTGCAGTCATTATGATTTATGACTTGAAAAGAATGAATTCATAGTTAAAATATTATGAGATCAGAATTCGTATGATCATAAATGTGATTATGAAGTTTGGTTGAATTAAAGAGATGACAAGACTATACGAATGAATTCACTTAATTACCCGCGAGAGCTCATCAGGAGTATGTAGTTGTAAATCTCAACATTTCGAATTTTGTTTGGTGGCAAAGGTTGATTGTTGAGATTTTTTCTCAAAAGCAATTCAACAAATTCTTAGTCCGTGAATTTAAGCCATCGAAGTCGAATGGTGTCAACCAAGACGTTTCTGACGGCGGACACAATGACGACTTTGGATTTTGATCATCCTTATTTAAAGAAGAAGAAGAAGGAGAGTTTTGTGCTATCCTCAAATGATCACGATAGTGATCACAGTACTCCTCCATTGATGCTGTTGTGTGCTAAAAATACAAGCTATGAAGAGTGCACGCAAAATATGAGTGCATACAAAATATAAAGTGCGTGCAAAATATGAGGTGTGTGCAAGCTTTCAACACGAGGAATTCTACTTGTTATCAACCGTAATTTAAAAAGTGCATGCGACCTCAACTACATAAGCTTATTTTTATCTACTAGCAAAATGGCCACTTCAACTAAGTGAAAGCTAGCTAACTCATTGGAAAGCTAAATGGCTTACACAAAGTTAGCTAGCATATTACCACTTGCGTGTGAATTGAGAAGTTAACTAGTAGCAAACTTGATATGCTAACACTCTAGGATTTCAATCTTCTTTAAGAAGCATCCTCCTTTCTTTTTCTTTTTTTCTTCTTTTCTCTTTTCAAATTTTCATTTTCTTCATACAAAAAACATAATTAAAATTAAAAAGATCACCAAACAACATCAACAAACTAGCATAATCGAAATTTTTGCTCATACTCAAACATACCACAATAAACTTTCTTTGAATGTTAGAATAGGTACACTAATTCAATCTAGCAAATAAACTCTATCAAAAGCTTATGATAAAAGACCAAATATGAAAGACAGCTCTTTCCTATACTAGTAACCAAGTATCAAACTAGTCTAAATAATAATAACCAAACTATAAAAGATGAAACAATAAAAGACGATTACCCCATGAGACGAAATTGAACTAGGTTCACTGGATGCCACATGTGCGTTGGATGAAGTTGGAGCCTAAAATGAACAAAAATTTAAGATTTACTATTGTCTTCAAATATATTGAGTGAAAACTTAAACTATCTATTATTTTATCTAGCTACAAACCTCAGAACAAACCAAATTAGTTGATGGAGCCAAAATAACAAATAAGAACAAATAAGAACTAGTTTAGGAAAATATCTTTTAAATTTGTACTATACAAATCATACTTACCAACTCTGCTATCTTTCACTTTATTCTGCTTTTAACACTAGTAATTCATTAGTACTAATTCACAACCGTTACATTTCTTCGGGTTGAAAGTAGTTAGATATGGGAAATTTCAAATTACGAACCTTCATATTCTACCAAATAATCAAGTTAAAGTCATTAAACTAATTTTGTCTAAAATAATCCTTATAACGTAATTAACTTTCAACAACTCAACTAGTTCATTATCTCAAATTAATAGAGAAAAGATGGGAAAGAAAAAAAGAAAAAACAAAGAGCCAATTACCCACAAGCACTAACAACGCTTAATCTTAACTTACGTTCTCCTTTGCTTTTTTTCTTTGTCGCTTCCCTTAATCTTAACTTACGGTCAACAAGATAAAGCATATAATTGACAAAGAACTTGATCAATTGACCGAAACAAGTTTCTAATAATCCAAGAAGCATTAGAGAGAGCAAACTAGAAGTAACTAACTGAGTTTGAAACTGAATTACCTAAAATATAAAATGGCCTCAGACTTTAAGAAACTTCATAAGATTTTTGGGGAGTGGGTCTCCAACAGTGAAACCATACTGAAACTAGGTGCCATTATCTACACAAGAAAACAAGTTCAGAGGAACTTTTGGTTGATAAAAAAGCTTGGTATTGAAACATAGATTAAAAACACAACTACTGACTAGTGATAAGTTCAGCAATAGCAAGCTTAAATAGAACCATATTAACACTGACACAACCAAAATCTATATGAAATCAAATGATTCTTAATTTGAATAACAATCCAGCTGAAATCCTATCATTTGTATTACTACACATAAGAGCAAAAAGAGCATATATATACACATATTGCACCATAAACTCAGAAATGTTCAGAAAAATGAGTTAACATTATAGTGAGGGACTCATTCAATTTGAATGTTTACGTATCCCTCAGTTGTAAGCATCTTTTATATTCTTCTACTTTATTTGCGCTTGCACCTTAGAAAGATGACATATTATGATATACAGCAAAACATGCAGAAAACTGTTCACATAGATGAATGGTACGCAACTACGACAGATTCTTCTAGAAGACGGATAACTCAACAAATACTTGGATAATTATTATTTAAATTATGATAATTTGTTCAAATATAGATAATTCCTTTATATTTAGATAAATATTGAATATTTGTAATTATCTTGTTATTTTGAGATAATCATGCTACCTAAAACCGTGCATACAATTGTAAATGACTGGGACTCTCCATCTATAAATAGGAGATCTCAGTCATATCGTAGACAAGTTCACAAACGCATTCATTTGTTGAACTGAAACTATAGCGCTGTATACATTCTCTATATAATAAACTACAGTGGATATAGGTCATCTTTTTGGGGCCGAACCACTATAAAAATCGCTCTCTTTATTTTTCAGAAAATTGCATACGACATCTAAAAAACTGTATGTAATTTGGCCGGATTCGCTCTTAGAATCTGGTTAATTATTCCGTTGACAAAGCCTCTGTCAACAAATACAGTGTCACAACTAGAAATTAAGGCTGTGACTTTTAGTAATTTAAAGTGAAAATAGTAATAAACAGTGATTTTCTAAAATTCAAAAAAAAATCAACTACTTAGGATTTTAGATTTTAGTCCTCAAAAGTAAGTAAATTACAAAATCAGGAAACTTTTCAGTAGTTTTGATTTCTCAAGGAAAATCTTCATTTAAATTTTAGACGGAATTCTAATTAATTAGTTTAGAAACCTTTGTTAAAATGAGTCTAATTAAAACTTTAAGTCCAATGTCTAAATAATTTACATAAAATCATTTATATTTCTAAGTACTCAATTTAGTAAATAAACCATCCTCAGACATCAACTCAATAAATACACTGGTCTTGGCTAAATAATTTTGACATAGAAAGGAAAGATCATATAGAGTAAGAACTAACCAATGAAGAGGAATGGAACACAAGCATATGACATGCATGCTTGTCAAGCTACTAAAACAATTACTACAAAATAAACCAACACCTGAAAGTGGGAGGAAGTAAGGGGGTGAGCAGGTAAATGCTCAGTAGAGATTCAATTACAAGTTTTTAACTACTTACTCTCAAGTTCCTGCACAGTTAATAAATACTCAACACTTTAATAGAAATTCAATTGAATTCAATTTCCAAATGTTCAAACATTCTAAATCATTATAAAACAGTATCTCAAAACAAGTATATATTATTCAGGTCTTCACAAATGTATTGAATACGATCTAATTCTATAATATCTAATGTGTGAGTTTCAGTCATCTATATGATGATCGTAAGTTTTATTCTAGTCAACTATTTGATGACCGTGAGTTTTCTTTCTTTTTCTTTTTCTTTTTATTTTTATTTTTCTTTTATATTCCAGTGTTCTGTTAAAATACCGTGATTCTAGTATCTTTTTGGAATACCGTGATTCTATCGGCACCGTGTGAGATGAATATACAATGTAATACTATATGAATGACATAAATCAGAATATATACCATTTTCCACAAATTCTCAAACAAATCATGTAGTATTTTTAATTCAATCTAAATTCAATTCACAAAACCAAATTCTCAATTTATTTATATTTTCTAGAAATTTTGGCAGCATAACAGCCATTTTCAATAAATCCCATAAAATCCAATTCCTGCAGAAAACATTTCCAAAACCATACTGGTTGACGTGCCTCCTAGACAATTTAAATATTAATTTATCTCAAAATCAGATATAATCACATTTTTACAAAATACTTCACAAATTTCTATTTTAATCAAAATATGTAAATTCACAATTAAATTATATTTTAGAATCAAGTAATTTAATCTCTACCTCAATCGAGTGACTAGATAGCGTTATGGAGCTAATGAGAGTATTTGACGTTGATCAGCAGTCGTTCGGAGGGTCGAAAGTCGTTTTCGAACTCTCGATCGTCTACTTTGAAATATCATTTTTCTAACAGAGCCTCAAATATAGAAATAGACATCTCCAGTGAATTCTTAATACCCAAATTAGGTAGGTTAGACATATAACTTAACTAATTTGGGCTCGGACCGAAACCTGACCTAGTGACACATAAAACGAGGTAAATCTGAGATGTCGGACTTCGTTTTCACGAGCACATCATAAATATGAGGTTTATTTTGTGATCTAACAGTTGGATTGAAAAATTATAACACAAAACTAAATAGCTCAAAACTAATTAACATGGCAATTTTTGATTGTGGCAAATTCGAGTTAAGAGATTTATACCACTAGGAAGCTCGTGAGGAGACGAATTGAATGAGCCTGGTTTCAGGGTCTGTCGTTGCCGGAATCAGCGCCAGTAACCAAATCTATCTACGACTTCTTTCCTTATGTGGGGATGGCGTGGTGCTCCGATGGCCGTGAAATCCTGGCAGGTGGCCCATCTAGCAGCGACGCTTCGGCCTGGCTGGATGACGAGGCTTAACGGCGGACAGAGGAGCTCCATCGGCGAGCTGCGGTGGCTCCCGCTGTTTTCAAAGAAAGAGAAGAAGAAGATCGGGTGAGGAAGAGAGAGAATGAGCTGAAAGCTTTCAGCTTGGCCATGTGTCCAAGCTTAAACGGACAAAATAATTTGCTCTTAAATCCCTCACTCTAGAATTCCTTCATTTTCGTCCCCAATAATTTTATTTTAGTCCTTGAATTCCGAAAATCTTTTCAAGTTCATCCCAAATTTGAATTCTATTTATTTATTATTTTTTTATTGTCGAAAGACCAAATTACCCTTATAAATTTTGGAGTTTTACATGCAGGGTTCTGAAGCTAATTAGAGAAGACAAGATATATTGTTGGTTAAAGAAAAGTGTTTTAAGTTAATGGGCAATCGATCTGTAGTGCTTTCAGTTGGTTCTTCTCATTATTTCTACCTATTTATATATCTATATCGAGGAGTCCTGTATTTGTAAGACTTGTATATCCATATAAATTTGTATCCAAAACTCGTATAATAGACGTGCATAATTTATGTTTGTATATATCTACAAAATATATATACGTACATATATATATATATATATATATAACCTTTGAAAAGAAAGAATGCACGTTCTTTTAAAGATAAACATTATCTCCACATTTTTTTGGACAATACTAGTGAAAATGTTTTTATTGGCCCACAACTTTTAGCGTAGCAATACGTTAAAAATTTTCACTTGAGTAATTATTATCCTCAATCTAGCTAATTTTTTTTCTAGACCAATATTTTTTAGTTAAATATATTTTCTGGCTTTTTTTATTCAAAGAAGGCATTTTACTGCATTTGAAGGTCACTAGTTACATTGACATGATAGGGCTTAATTAAGCTGGACTTGTTGCTGAAAAGAATGGGCCGTTGGCATAAATATATTTTAAAGATATAACGACTAATATTTACAAATATTGTAGTTCTCAGACTTAACCAACAAAATATAAATGAATATAAATTCGCTTAATTTTTATGTACATGTACAGCAAACAGCGGGCACGCGTGCATAAGTGTCTCCGGCTAGCTAGTACAAGCTCCGATCAAAACCTATACAAGATTCGCCAAGATAGTGTCATAGTTATCCACATAACAAACTCGCCATTCTAAATACATTATCACTGTTGAATGTATTTTTGTCATAGCCGTCTAACAGTGCAGATGAAAAATAATTGCAGATAGTCTGATACCTAGATTGGAATTTGACCGCATATAATAATAAAAATCCATCAATTAATAAAGAACACAAGAGAACTTTCATAATTCAGTCCGAAAAAGAAATTTCGCATGATGGATTTTCTACTATATGGGAAATTAGGTACAGAAGAGAGCGATGTAGTTTTAACTATGAGTTGTGAGTCATTGTGGGATTTCTTTTGTCAGCCAATAATATGTTTAATTAGGGATATTATCATTTTTATATCTTGTATTTTGACACTTAATTTGTTCAAATTATACCTTATATTTTTTGTTATTATCAATATTGATTCTTAAATTCGAAATTTATTATAAATTTATACTCTGACACCAATTTAGAGCAATTAATTTACTAAAATGCCTTTAAAAAATTAAAAATAAATGGTATAAATACTGATTTGAGAATAAGTTTATTAAATCATCTTGGTAAATTAACTGTTCTAAATTGATGTTAGGGTATAAATTTATAACAAATTTTAAATCTAATGTTCAATATTGATAATAACTAATCAATATTGATAATCAACAATCAATATTAATAATAGAATTTTTGACATGATTAGTCCCTAAATTTTTCGATAATTTGCAATGTATCCTCTGAACTTTTTTTTTTTTGGCAATCTGAATTTAGAATTTTTTGCAATGTATCCCCTGAACTTTTTTTTTGGGTAATTAGGACCCTAAATTTAGGGTTTTTGGCATGATTAGCCCCTGAATTTTTCGTTAATTTGTAATTTATTATTTAATTGTTTAAAAATTTAAATTTCAAAACTATTTTTTCCCCCCCAAACTCCCATTTGTTATTTTTGTCTCTAAACTAAGTGAGATAACCATTATGCCCTTAAAAAATTTGTATATAACTCAGAGGATATATTGCAAATCAGCGAAAAATTCAGGGTTTAATCATGCCAAAACCCTAAATTCAGGGTCTTAATTGCCAAAAAAAAAAAATTCAGGGGATACATTGCAAATCAACGAAAAATTCAGGGACTACTCATGCCAAAAATCCTAAATTTAAGGTCCTAATTGCCCAAAAAAAAGTTCAGGGGATAGATTACAAATTATCAAAAAATTTAGGGACTAATCATGCCAAAAATCCTTAATAATAACCAAAATACAAAATATAAATTGAATAAAATGTCAAAATACAAAGTATATACTATCACCTTTAATTGTAACAGAAGAATCTTAATCGCTTACAATTATTAAGAATAAAATAATGAGTGACTACCCATTAAAAATAGGATGAACTTTTTCTTAATTAGTGGGCTATCTAGTCTAGTTATTTCATAATTATCAAGATAAAAACGAGATATTTTGTTTTGAATGATTTATCCTTTATCAACAATATTTATCCAAATCTTGGTTTTTCTATTCATATTGCATAAGAAATAAGATCGATCTATGAAGTCTCCTATTCAATCATTATTCTGTAGTGAGATCACAGTAAAATACTTTGGCCCTGTTTGTTTCAACCATTTCATTCCATATCCATTTGAATATGTGTTTGTTTCAATAATTCCGTTTTTCCATTCAAATGATCTTTTAGAATGTGTGTTTGTTTCAACAATTCAATTTTTCTATTCAAATGGTCCATTCGAAAAATTAATCATTGGAATGATTTTTTTTGTGTCTTGAATGAGAATGGAGGGGGAGGTATTTTTGAATGGTCCATTCCAATGCTCCCGTTCTAATTACAACGCAACCCACTATTTTTTTCATTCAAATATCTCACATTCCAATTATAACACATTCTATAATTTTCATTCAAATATACACATTCAATTAGGCGAACCAAACGAGATTTTTGTGTACCGTAATATATTTAATAAATATAGCGGTCAACTATATATGGGAAAAAAAACCTAATGAACCACGACATTAGGTTGTTGATTGCATGCATATCATAATGGTTGACATCACTCGCTCATTGATAATTCTATGAAAATAGAGATATTTTGTGTCTTAATGCTAATATTTTGATATGTTCTAAAATAATTTAATTTTCTTTTTATTTATTTTTATTTAATCTTTTGTGTAGGTCAATTAGATGGAAATATGAAAATTGCAATTAGATGGGAATGTGAAAATTGACAATTTTAGAGCTAGAATGAACAACAGGAGTCGATTCACAATTTAAGAGAGGAGGGGATAAAGAAAACCAGCTCTGATTCACAAATACACGCACGAGTAGGAAAACATGCAAAAACTGGCGATCTTGGCCGCCGATCAAATTCGAGGTTTTACCAGAGCACACCTTTCTTTCACGCGTCGACCCAGTGAACTGTGTCGGCCACTCTCAGCTTCTGTTGATTCTGTGCTTTGAGCGTTAGTTTCCTCTCATGTGCCTATTTCCTCAACAAACAGCATCGTGTCACGCGGCCACCCCCTTCCCTCCACCCAACTCAGATTCGACACATGGACTATACACTATTCCAAAATTCTTAAATGCAGCCATCTTCAACTCGACGGGATCCAAAGCTTCTCTCCCCCTCCTTTCTTCATCAAACGCATGGATCCCAAGTCATTTAAGGACGTGTCTTTATCATCTGGGTTTTAAAAAAATCTCTTTATACCTTGCATTTTGAATCTTTGTTCGATTTATACCTGTTTTTTTGGGTATTATCAAGATTGAAGACCTTGAGATTTAGAATTTTTAACAAATGTTATTATCCAAAACATCTATCAGCCTTGTCTTTTTATCAGCTGAGTCCGAAGAGGAGCTCGTCCCATCCCTTAGGTAGCAAACCCGAGGTAGCTGAGCGGAAAGAAAATTAAAAATATAGATTTAGATATTTAGTTTAGTTTTTATTTTTTGTTGGGATTTTCATTACCTGAAGTTAAAAAGTACTATTTTGAGATATTTTTTTATTATAATTTTTAGCTCAAGTTTTTTTTTTTTTTTTTTTTGGATTTTATTCTTACATTTCATCATGAGTTAAATTTCTTGTCTAGGATTACAAAGTAACCCATGTAGCTTCAATTATTTACCATCTCTTTAATATTTGATTTTTTTATTTAATTTATTTGTTCTATTTTGCGCTTCTAATTATTTGGCCACTAGTTAGATGATTTTGGAAATTATAATGAAATTGTAAAACAGATTTATATATATTTGCTATAAATAACATAGCATAAATATATCTGAGATAGAAATATACTTTTTTTTATGTGTGTAATCGTTAAAGAGTACTTGAACTTAATAATCTTTTCTAATTTCAATCCTCATAAGAATATAATGAATTGAATTAGGGGTATTTCTACACAACTATTGGAAAGAGCTTATAGAAAATTAAGAACACTTGGTTAGCAATTTGATTTGATAAAATTAATTAGAAAGAAAAGATGTATTAGATAAACTTGTAATTCCAGAGGTTTATTTCCTTGATTTAACACTTTGTTTTAGCACTTAATCTTACTCTTAAGATTTGGATTATTTTTCTTTTAACAATTTTATTTCATTCATTTGCAATTGTTTGGATAAAATTAGATTAATAAAATTTTAGTATTTTACAAATTTGGTATACAATCTTTGCGGGAATAATATCTTTTACTTATACTTATTACTTATGACTTTGCGCACTTTGTGAAATTTTTTAATTTGCTATATCTTACACGTCATACACTCAAACAACAAGTTCATAATAGCATCGTGGCCGAGATTGATCTACTATTTTTGTTAAATATTAATATTAACCAATTATAATCTTAGTTCAAACTTTTTTTTTTAGTTTTAGGTACTTTGGTTATTATATGCGAAGAACAAGAAGCTTGGAACTTATTCCTCTTGATATACTTAAAATTAAGCGCACTTTTCGGAGACTTAGGAAGGAAAAACGAGAAGTTTCTTCCCATCATTTTATTATGGCTGACCATGAGCAACAACAAGATGGGATTGAACCCAAATCCTTGTGGGATTTATACCGGGCTACTTGCGGATGGTATATACTCTAGCATTAGAAGGTCATCTGTCAAAGCCAATAACTTTGAAATCAACTGGCCATCATCCAAATAATTCCGACTTCGGTCCAATTTGGAGGCGTGCCCAATTATGATCTAAACACTCATGTTGCTAAGTTTTTGGAGATGTGATATTTTTAAGCATAATGGAGCTAATGATGATGTTATTAGACTTATGCTCTTCCCTTTCTTATTTTGGGATAAGGCAAAGACTTGGAGAAGTTCACTACCATCTAGCTCCATTATTACTTGGGAGATTCTAGCTCAAAAGTTCCTTAGTCAAATTTTTTCCACCGACCAAGACCGCGAAGATAAGGAATGATATTACCTCTTCTGTACAATTTGACTCATAATCACTTGATGATGCTTTGAAGAGATATAAAGACTTACTTCGGAGATGTCCATACCACTATATTCCAAAATGGCTCCAAGTGCAAATTTTTTACAATGGGTCGGTTAGTTCCACTCAAACAACCATTGTGTCATGGCGGGTGAAGCTCTTTTGGAAAAGTCTATTGATGAGACTTATCATTTGTTAGAGGAAATGACCTCCAATAACTACTAATAACCTTCGGAAAGAATAATGCCTAGAAAAACTATTGGTATTAATGAGCTTGATGTTATTATGATCTTGATCAATAACGGCTTTATCTAAGAAATTTGACACTATAGTTGTTTATGACATTCAAAATCCATTCATCATTTGTGAGTTATATGGTGGAAATCATGCTAAAGGGATGTCCTAACAACATGGAATCGGTCTAATTTATTGCTAACTACAATAGGCAACAAAACAATACAAACTTGAACACTAAGCCTATGTTTCCCCTGCTTTCCCCCTAAGCCACCAATTCAAGAGAAGAAGCCATCTTTAGAAGATATGTTTGCACAACTCATGAGCCTATCCTCCAAAACTAAACGGCTTCCATCCGCAGCCCTATGATGCGAAGAGGCAACAACCTCCTCACTTTAAAGGATATTGCCGACAAAATTCCCAGCTTTTTTTTCTTTTTCTTTTTTTTTTGGTGCCATTTGGCATCTAGTTCGTGGACGGTCTGGTTTTACTTCTGGTACTCTTCACTTTTAAGATTTAGATGTACTAATGATTATTATTCAGATGTTAAATCCTCAAAAAATAGGGGACTATTTGATACTTAATATAGCAAAAATTGATCTCCATATTTGTAATTAGTAGATCAAACGTCTATAAATCAATATTACGCATATATAAGTTCTTATACTAAGTGTATCTAAGATAGTAAAACCATACTAAGTGTATCTAAGATAGTAAAACCAATATGCGTATTTTGAAACTAATAAACTCAATAAAGTGTGAAAAACGGCCATTTCACTACGTCTCTAAAAATATAAAAATATTCTATTTGACCAATAAAAATTTAAAATGACATAAATAATACAATATGACTTGATCAACAAATGATATATGAGAAATGCCAAAAATGGCGACAAATAACCTAATTTTAGTACGCCTATTCCTTATGGGACTATTGAACTTAAACCAAGTTACTTCAAATTTTAGAGGAACAAGAAAATGGTAGTAATAAAACTATAACAAGGTTGGATATTTCGCGTCAAGGAATTCTCTAAGCGTTCGAGCAGCTTTCTGACCACCCATTAGTTCAGCCAGCCTCTCTACAGGAAGAAGTGCAAGTTCCGCCAAGCTCTTGCAACCATCCATAATGGCCCTATAGTTTGAATCAGTCACACCTGGAAGTCGTCTCAAAAACTCCACGGCAGATGTATTGTAATTTTCAGCTCTGTATTTTGAGCAAAACATAAAAATTAAGAATCAGCTCTGTAATATACAAAATGGTTAAACAAACTTGACATCATAATTTGTAAATGGAAAATAACATTTCCCTAAAAAGCAATTGGGGCCCAGAATAATTTTTAAGCCTTGGCTAAGGTCATGAAGCCGGAATTTCGGATGAAGTTGGGCCTTAGGTTTGGGTCTTTTACCTGATCCAATTCACCCGTATCGTTAGTTCCTTCATATGTACCGCCGGTTTAGGCCAGAAGCACAAAAACAGAGAAGGAAGGAAAATCTAAAAGGGGCATTAGAAGGATCACAAGTTCTACAAAACCTAGAATTCTCAAGATAAATGTCCCTACGCCCTTAAAAGCATCAGAGGTTCAGGGTACAAGCTCAAGACAGTAGAACATGAACATAAAACAAAATCCATGTCAATTACCTCACATCATCATCAATAATGCCCTCTTCAGATGGCACACCAACTCTCATTGCTTTTGCCTCATCAGGTTCATCCTGGTTTGCCTTTAGTGAAGCAAATATCTCAGCAGTAGCGTGCAGACTCCGTGACCAGATAATGCGCAAGCGGGGGAAGTGTAGAACTAGCAACGACAGCTTAGATATAATATTGTTTGGTGTGACATCATCTCCAATATCACCAGCAGACTGCAACAAGGCTTAATTACATCAAATTTCAAACCCAGTTGAATTTTAACTCGTAGCCCGACCCTACATTTATCATCTATATTACCTGAAATGAAAAGCTTTTATCCTGTGAAAACTCAATGAGTAGGACGGGTATCCTATAATAGCGAACCATCATTTCCACCTGGTGGTAAAGACGGCCAGACGTGAAGCTCATAAAAAGATCCTGGATACTCTTCCTTTCTACACATATCAATGGTGAGAGAATATAGTCCCCAACTTCCAAGGTCACTGGTATTATTCGCATGCCCTTTTGATGAAGAACATTTGGAAGGCTACTCATGAATTCCCTCATGTCCACTATGACCTGAAATGCAGTAATTCTTAAACCTCTATCTTCTAACAAGAAACAAACAGATTATAAAAGAGGATGTAATTACGCACCTGCATTTCTTTCTCAACATCCCTTCTTCCCCCTGCCTTTCTGGTTACTGAATTTTGGGAAGACGTACCTTGCTCCTCTACAGAAGAATTCAATCCCAGGCAGTGCCCATCCTGATCCAGAATCCAGTTAACATCAACAGATACAGTTAACATACCTACTCATCCTTAGTTTCAGGAGGGAAAAAAATTGCAAAGAAAGTTTTCACTGACATATAGGTTTAGGAAGGAAAAAAAAAAGGAAAAAAAGTAGACACCTAGGGGAAGGCAAAAGGAATAAAGAGAACAACAGGGCTAAACTTTTAGATAATAAGGGATCTAGAACTCAATGGAATGTATACATCTGAAAGTGACTGAAACAATGAGTCTCAAGAAAAATCCTCTATTTAGAGGTTAAAGAGAAACCAAACCTGATCGACTGGGATCATCATCATTGATTTCTGTCTAATCAATGATTCAAATGCTCCATTCTCCCTACGTATGCTAGCCTCAAATTTTTGCACCTCCGTAGAATCATCATAGAATAGAAAATAAACTTTCAACTTCTTGGAGGGATTTTCAGCTTTCTGGACTTCAATTTCCCTGACAAAGGTCATATCCGGATGGTAAACAATAATAACAGAAGGCATCAAAATGTCAAGTATTGGTTGACCACTTTCTAGGGCATAAAAGTGCACCGGAGGTATTGGTTTACTAGCACTTCCAGAACCTGTAGCTTCAGCCGCTTTAACATGTCTCTGCGGATCCACTTTGTCTTTGGATGCACCAGGACCTTTGGCTTCTGAAAAACCACCCACAGCCACTGGATCAACTTCATCAGTTTTGCCCTCATTTTCTAAACTAGATCCATCTAATGCTGCCTTCTTATTACTCTTATTATCTTTATTCTCATGACTCTTACGATTAGCTGGGGTTTCTTTTTTGTTCGTTACATTTCGCTTTGCTCTTCCTCCTCCTTGGCTGCTATCTGCAGGCTGAGGATCAACTCCAACATCATCTTTTTTAAGTCGATTTTTTATTTCTGATGCTGCTGCCACAAGTGCTTCATGTTCCTGCTTGTTTATGCTGCTAGGTTCTGCATTTTGTGCGGGTGCAACAGGTATAACTCCATCAAGAATCCCAAAACCTTTGGGTTGCTTTGGTTTCCTTTTGTAGCGTGTTTGCAAGTCACGCAGCTGTACTTTGTTCAGCAAGTAGTTCTCCCATTCCTCTTGCATGACCTTCAAAAGACAATAAGCAAATAACTTCTCAAATTTGTCAACTTCTTAAGCAAGAGTATTTGTCATCAGTTGCCGTTAAATGAAATGGTACTCCAACCACTCCTTTCCTCATTGCTTATATGTTTACCAAAACCATATGGTATTAAGCAACAAAACTAGTAATACCAACTCTTTCAAAGGATACACAGTATAAGATCAAAATATTTGCGTCCATTTAAGTTGAATTTAAAAATTTACACACTTTTTCATGATAAATTAAGCATGCATGTCAAAAGACACTCTAAAAATTTCAGTGCATCACCAGAACTGTCTGTGACATCTCATGCAAGAAACTTTTTTCCAATGCTACAAATATGCTACAAAGTGAGAAATTTTGAGAATAGGAAAACCTTTCTTGGACCATTTGTAATGCATTCTTCAAGCTGTATGCATGAGCGCTCATCTTTGCATGCCACCAAGACAATGCCACTGCCATCCTCGTCACTTTCAACAAGTTCTTCCCTGGACAAAGCCTGCTTTTGTCTTTCCTCTTCTATCTCTTCAAGGACCTCCTGAACAAATTTAGAATGTGGATTCAGATGATATCTATCCAATAACATTAACTTCCTAATTCATGTTTCTGAAGCAATTCAAACTCAATTAGCAACTGGCTGAAACAACTGAAAGAACTGGCTCTATAACCCAAATACTAAGAAATATATTGAATCTAGTTACAAAGCTCTAAAGTCACAATCAAAGTGACCTAAAGAGTATAGCTAAAAGATGAAGAGGAAATCAAATACACCACATAGATACAGGAACTCACTCACTCACACGTAACACCTTCCACTTTGGTGCTTCCTCCAAAACTTCGTCTAAAACAATTGAAACATTTGTGGAGCTACCAACTTCTACACGTGCATGAAAAATAGGAAACAGTTACAGAGAAACGCAATATGAAAACAGAGAAAAAAAGGGGATTAAAAGTCGTCAATAAAGAGAGAAGAAGGTTTATGGTCATCTCATACTTTCATTTTCATTATCATCAGCAGCCCCCTTCCCTTTTCTCTTTTTACTGGTCGAAGTCTTAGCTGGAGCGTTTAATTTCGAACCATCCGACGCCACAAAACGATACACCCTTTTCTTTGCAAACTCAAATATCTTGTAGCTTGACTCTGCAAATATCCAGACCGACCTATGACTCTCCGATACTCGAAGTGTATCCAAATACTTCAAATAAGTCACTGCATCATACCTACCCCAAGAACAAATCAGAGTCAACCACCAAAACCCATTATTATCTCAACATCTACATTGTTAAGTAACTCTTCTCAACTTAAAAAAATATAATTCTACCACAATTGAGATACATGTGTACGTATGTTAATCACACAAGTACCCACTGTTCTACCTATCCCAATATCAAGTCAAAATCAATCACCAAAACCCATTATAATTAGCTAAACATCGACATTGTAAGAGAAACTATTTTTCAGGTACCTAACAAGATAATCCAAGAGTTTTCGGAGAGTCTTCAAGTCGGAGACGAGCTGCTTGGTCTTCTTCCCCAGAGTATGCCAAATGGGGTCAAGCTGCCTCCTCACAATCTCATCAAACGACTTGAACAGCCCATTCTCGACCGTCAGATCCTCCACATCGACCTTATTCGTCTTCCTCATCTCCTTCAAGCACGCATCCATAACCTCCAGAATCGCCTTCTGAATCGCCACCATATGCCTCGTCATGGGAACCCTGATGTCCACCACCTCCGGAGCCTCCTCCTCAAGCTCCTGCGACACGTAGACGTGGAACCGAGGCCAGAGGTGCAACTTCCTGATCCCCAGACACTTCATGATCCTCTCCGCCTTGGCGAACCCGGAGACCATGGAGTGGGGCTTATCGGAGAAGGCCCTGACGTAGGCGCTCCGGTTGAGGGAGCGGAAGATCCTGACGATGAAGGCCTCGGTGGAGGTCTCGGAGAGGGAGTGGGCGGTGAGGATGAGGAGGCCGGCGATGGCGGAGGCTGGGATTTTGGAGGTGAGGAGGTCGACGATGAGGATTCGGGGGGTGACGAAGAAGACGGAGCCGGAGGAGTAGAGGGAGTGGCGCTGGTGGGCGGGGAGCTCGGCGGAGATGTCGGAGATTCGGGCGTGGGGGCTGTGGTGGTGGAGGATCTGGGATTTGAGGTGGGGGGAGGCGGGAGAGAGGAGGAGGAGGGAGCCCTGAGACGGGGAGTGGAGGAGGAGGAGTGAGGAGATGAGTTTCGGGAGGGAGAGGCCGGAGGAGAGGATCACGAGGCCGCTGCCATTGGGAGGTTCTTCTATGAGCTCTGAGATTATTTGTTCATGGAATTGAACCATGTTTTTGAGTAGGAGGAGGAGGAGGAATTGAGGGGGGGACGTTTGGGTTTTTGGGGTCAGAGTTTTGTACGTGGGGTTTATATAGGGGTGGAAGAAGTGTGGTGTGAGGATTGGAGTTGGAGGGAATGCAAAGTCAATGGTCAAATAATGAAGTTTTTTTTCTTCAATTTTTTTTGAAAATGTCGTTCATTGCTTACATGCATGTAAAAGAAAGTTTAATTAGTCAAATGGGACTAGCTCATTTGGTCCAAGACTTGAAGAATGTGTGTGTAAGTTTGAGGATTAGAGGTACAAATTTTGGTAGTATGTGTCTGTGTTATTTTTCTTTAAATTTGCAGTAAGTGATAGTCATTAGTTAAGTCCCACTTTTCAAAAAAGAAAAAAGAAAAAGAAAATTTAACTAGAAGAGGTGCCATGAATTCACATGTATCAATCTATTATGTTGCGTGCATAAATATTTAAAAAAATAACACTTTTTTAAGCTTAACCCAAGCCCAATTTATATAATAACAGACCTTAGTATAATATTATTCAGTTTTGCAAAAATATCACTTTTTGTCCCAAATTAGGAAAAAAAAATTACATTTTTCAATTTAAGATTTGTCTCATACCGGACATTATTTCAACACAACAACACCATATTTATTCATGATTCGATCCTCCTCTTTCACCTCATATAATTTTTATGGCCATAAAAACAACTTCACATAAATAATTGTTTAAATGCCATAAATTAATTTGTAAAGCGGCCAAAAACTCAAAAATCAGCTTACCAGAGCTGATTTGCCAGAAACTAGCAGTTGAGGAGGGTCAACATCGATCGGGGGAGGCTTGGGCTTACCGTCTATGTTGATGATTGGCGGTGGCTGGTTTTAGGTTGAAGTTTACGAAGAAGAAGGAAGAAGGGGAAAAGAAAAGGAAAAAGAAAGAGAGATATAAGGGGAAGTTATCAGGTAAGGGAGAGAAAGAAGAATAGGTGTAGTATTTAAAAACAAAAGTGAGTCCCACCACTTATATAAAATATTATATTTTTTTATTTTCTTTTAAATTACTATTATACCATATAAAAATCAGGTTTTTACATATTAACAAGTGACTGTAATTACACTTTAGATAGGAATTGTGTAAGACCCAAAGCAAGTTTGTTATTGTCATGTTGTACCGCAATTGCGTTATAACATTGTTATAGTGCAAGAAGTCATTCATTGCTTTTACTTTTGCTTTAAAAATATCGTTCATTGCTTATATGCATATAAAAGAAAGTTTAACTAGTAAGGGTGCCATGAATTCACACGTGTCAATCTATTAACAAGTGACTGTAATTACACTTTAGATAGGAATTGTGTAAGACCTAAGGTAAGTTTGTTATTATGATGTTGTACTGCAATTGTGTTGTAACATTATTATAGCTAAATTGTGAGCAAGAAATCGTTTATTGCTTTTGCTTTTGCTTTAAAATTGTCGTTCATTGCTTACATGCATATAAAAGAAAGTTTAACTAGTAGTGGTGCCATGAATTCACACGTGTCAATCTATGAACAAGTGACTGTAACTACACTTTAGACAAGAATTGTGTAAGACCCAAGGAAGTTTGTTATTATTGTGATATGTTATGTTGTATTGTGATGTGCTGCAATTGCGTTGTAATATTATTATAGCTAAACTGTGAGCAAGAAGTACTAAAAAAACTTTGGTCTAAGTATTTGATAAATTTAATTTAAGTGTTTAATAAACTATAAAATATAAATTGTATATGCTATAAAATGATATTTTAAACAATTTATATTATAAAAGTAGAATAAGTTTTGAAAAAAACTTTTACTATGCTTCTCAAATTCTTCTTAAAATAACAATTATACAGTAACTCTCAAAATCTGTTGACTAAAAGCATAGACTTACCAAATGTCTCTCCCTCCTTAATTTTTTTTAATCTAACTGCTGTTAAAAGCTAAATTCAGCATCTAGAAGCAATTCCAAAAGGGCCATACTCTAGTAATTATTTGTCAAGTGCTACTGAGTGTACCGCATAACATCTCATTATGAATTGGGCTGGAGCGTCCATTAGGTACGTGGCATGGCACGAGATATTGGGGCTATGACAGTCTTATATTTTTAAGCACTATAGATCGGCACGGCATAATATAACTTTGAGTACGAGCATGACTATTGGCAGAAATGAAACTAGGGACCACTACCACTTGAATGTGAGCCTTGGTAATCCTAGCGGAACAATTGTTAGGCTAGTAACCTTTATTGTGTTTTCTTTAATTGATTGTTTAGGACGAGTATAACCTTGGGATGACTGCTAACTAGACTAGATAGTGTGAGATGTCTTTTTCTTAATGGTTAGCTTAGTTCAAGTTCTTCCAAACATAAGGTTGTGTTGTATGATGACGAGGGCAAGCTGTCAAGTGGTTATGGGTTAGACCGACATGTTGTAGCTAGTGCTACGGAGGGGTCAAATCCTGGTAAGGTCACTCTCATAGGCCAGAGGCATGATGCTCTTTATAGTAAAATATTGGCAAACTTGGTGAGGATTGATGGAGGTTGGGAGGAAGCAGGCTCTTTTCCTCTTAATGGCAATGAGTCTACTATAGGAAGCAAAGCCAAACATATGCTTACATATAAGAATCTGGAGTCTAAAATTAGTAGTTTTAAGCTTATTCGATTCCAACATCTTCATGGGATACCTGGATCAGCCATATTGAGGCTTCCTTCTAAACATGAGAGGGCTGACTAGGAGGTTCCTAGTTTTACTTGTCTTTACAAAGTTTTTTTAAGGATGGACTCTGACTTCTAGTTCCAAAATTGGTGAGAGAGTGTGTAGTACTTTAGAGTGTCACTGGGCTAACTGATGCCGAATGCATTGTGCTTGCTAATGGCCCACGAAGTCCTAACTGAGAGGTTAGGAGCCCATTTTGGCATTGTTGAACGTCTCTCTACATACTATTTCAATGAGCATGATCGAGACAAGGGTCACTATTTGTTTGTGAAACGTGGAGGAAGGGACCATTTGATCCCAAACCTTAAGTCAGGGGATAAGTTCCATTGGAAATCCATCTATTTCTTTATTCTAACACAATTTCTAGGTCTAGGCAATGTGCCATTAATGTAGGAGTCTGCATGTGAGTAGCTATATCTTTTCTTTTGCTTTCTTAAGATATCCTGATGCTTACTTTTTATCATTGCAGGTCGAATTGGGATCAAACCTCTAATTGCTCTTCAATTTGTGGTGATGATTATTGAGACGATCCTTTCTTGTCCTGAGGCTGAGCGAAGCTGAAAGTTGTTGTAATCTGAGGATCGCCTGAGGGGGGTAGTTGTTTGTGGAATCAAGTTGCCTTATCTCCTAAAGGTATACTTCCCTTTGCCACTCAACGTTTGCCTTCTTTGCTTTTCATTAGGATAAGCCTTGAAACATTGGGTTTTACTCTATCGATATTGGATCCTTTGACACCGAGTGAGCAATTATTTGTAGAAAAAATCATGTTAAAGCCCTTTGCTATACACCTGGGTGGTGGTGATGCTATGAAGCGTCATCGCCATGCTAAGAAGTCCACAAAGGAGAAAGGAACTAGTTCAAGGAAGGCTTCTCAACAGGAAGTTCTAGTAGAGCCGGCTGCTACCGTGGTTCCTCTTGAGTCCCCAAGAAAAGAGGGAGTTGTATTGATTTGTGTTACATTTCTGATGATTCGGTGCGTCTTTCTTTTCCTTCGCGTACTTCTGCTTATTCCGACATCGATCCTTACTTGGGCGAGATGGAGAAGCTTCTTTGCCAGAGGACGAGGCCAGGATAGAGCAACTTGATATTGGTCTTTCTGCTGATTCTACCATCTTTGAGATATGGCTTGCACGATATAGATCTAACATAAGCATGAGCATAACACGAGCATGGCACGAGATGTATTTGTGCCTGTGGTTGTGTCCGGCCTTACATTTTTAAGCTTGCACCAGCACGAGTATGACAATATTTTATTAGACCATACCAAGCATGATACGAAGCACAAATGAGTCTTAATGTCATAGACCATGCTAATATGGCACCATTTGACATCTCTAAATTTATCCAATACAATTATATTGAATTTGTAAATTACTTATCTGCTGAAAAAAGAAAAAATAAACAAAGAATATTAATTCGTTTGTGATAAAAATGCTCGAGGGTCCTATCTATACTAATCAGGGGGGAGCCAGAAATTTAATCCAGGGGGCAAAAGAAAAATTATCTGACCGTGAATGAACAAGAAAACTAAAAATTTCTCGTTAAAAAAGTAAAATTGAAAATTTGTACTATTCTTAAACAAGTCCATAAATGTATTACAATTGCTCTTGGCGATGTCTCATGGTTTGAAATCAATGTATAATAGCTTTATCGTCAATTTTATTAGAAATTTCTTTCTCAATATAACTATATAAATTGTTATTCATCTATTGATTTTTTATTCGGTTGCATAGTCGATTTTTCACAATGTATATAACAGAAAATTCTCTCTCTACAGTTACAGTAGCAACATGTAAAATCAAGCTGCTACTTGGTAGCTTAATTAAAAGCATCAAACAGGAGTCATCCTAGCTTTTTTTATAACACTTAGTTTAGATATAGACACACTTTCAACTTTTCTACATACAATCTCACATTCATAATCCTCACATCTTCACAAAGCCTAAAGGACTAATTCACTAACAAATATTACACAGATACATACATATAACTAGGCCAAGTTATTTGTTCGCTGACAAACATTATATACTACATATATAAAACAATGCCAAGTTAATTTCTAATTATTTTATTTATAGGCTGCAACACACACTTTAAAAGATGAATAATGAGTTTTACTTAACATTTAACAGAAACCTTTGAAATGGGCTTCATAATTATAAAATGAGATTTACTAATAGGGAAGAACCCAAATTTTCAGGAGAGACAAGTATAAGCTTTTATAGATTAAGAAGAAGTAGAATAATTTTTTTATAAAAATGTTACATACTAATTTTTTTTTCAAAAAGCCAGGGGCAATTGCCCCCTTGGACCCTCTGTAGCTCCGTCACTAATACTAATGAGAAAGTATAACCCATAACTCAAATGTCATACTGAGATTTAAATGCTCATTTTAAAATATTTTAACTTTTCTGAAAGCTGAATTTCGTTCATAGTGCTCGAATTATAGTCATAGTACCACTTCAATGTCTGAGGTTTCAACTTTGGTAGAATGTTACAATGAACTTTATCATTATTGCAACATTGGCTGTTTTCCTCTTCTTTTTTTTTTTTTTTTTTTTTGGTGACTAATGAAACATTAGGTCTTTCCCTTAAGTCGTTATTTATTGGACAAAAATACTAAACACCAATGGACGTCTTAGCATTACACTTTAGTTTTTGCTCAAGGACAAGAAGTAAAATAAAAGCAAGAACTATAACTTTACGTGGTTAAACCGTTAAAGGCATGGCAAGAAGGTGGATACCCTCCCAATATGGAGATTCCTTCCTCTACAGGTGATGCTGAACCAACTTTGCAATGAACTCATCAAAGTATATCATTACCCACCATTTGTTATTTTGACATTTTCTCTCAATTAGTAGGTGCTACAACAATAAATTTAAAAAAAAAAAAACAAACAAAAAAACAAAAACAAAACAAAACAAAGTCTTACAAGAAAAAATGGCCGCACAAACAGAATTTTCCATTGCTCCGTATGTTCTCTGATACATGAATGAACTTTGTTACATAAACATGAACACTACCCGCCAGGCAAATACCCCCAATGATTGTGTTATTCCTCATTTAAGAAGCAAAAGATTGAATATAGAATAGTTCAAAAGCAGAGAAGGAATTTTAAAAAAAGGATCAAACTTATGTAGAGATGTCAAAAATAAAAAATGAACCTCGATCTCAATCTGTTTTTACATTTGTGGCAAGATCTCCACGGCTCCTCTCAATTCTTCGCAACAACAAGGGGACTGGCTGCTCCAAGACGGACACGTTGATATTGTTCCAAACATCTGATTTGGTGGGGAGCTGAGCAATATTTTCTGCAATTTCCATGTCCTCAGGAAGAACAGAACCAAAAACAGTGTATGCCTTGTTCCATTCTTGGTGGTTTGCCAAGCTTATAAAGAATTCTGGGCCAGAACCAATCCAAGCTACTGAACCCCTTCTAATGGTTGGGCAAGCCTCGGTTGGGATCTTCTTGAATGGAGTTCCCATGGCTTCCAATGTTCCTTGGATCAGTGCAAATGGCGGGCCATAAGGGACCTAGGATATTGAAAAAAGAATGTTGAGTTGCAATTGCAATTCAAAGAGCAAACTCAAATGAGGAAAATATGGTGTTCTAGCTAATTTTAATGTAGGAAATATAAGTTTCCCGTTATAAAGAAGATAAACATAGTGCATGGTCTGTCTAATATGCAATTCAGTACCTCAGCCTACAAAAGCTATTTCGAAAATGACATTCTTTGGAGGACACTTCTATGGCAACAAAAGGATCTAGACAAAATTTCCAACATCAATTATGATGCTTTTTTTGTCTGAAAACATTAAAATGATTATTAGGTAAAAACGGAAAATAAATAAATAAAATTCTGGTAATTTTTCTTTTTCTATATTCTTTGCTTTTATTTTCTTCTTCCTACTGTCATAGAGTTCTTCTGGATCTTCAAATCACAACATTTGGCAGTCAATATGTTCTCATTCATACATCAGAATTCAGGGGGGATTAGATGATATTAGTATTAGACTACAGAACAGAACTGCAAAATTCAGGTAGTTATCTCCATGTTGGTCCACACATCAAAAGTTTTAAAAAAGATTTGAGCAAGGTGTTAAGAAGATTAATCAGGTCTAACCTTTTCTATGTGGTTTCCTTCTGCATCCCAAAGTTTCCCTCGGCTTTCTGCACGATAGAATTCACAACCTGCACAATGCCGCAATTTCAACAGCTCAAGAATGTAGGCTACAGAATGGGGGGCACAATCTGGGAGAAGCTGCACCAAGTGATTGTTGTCAGCAAAAATGGAAACTCCTGGCGAGTCAGATAAAATCACATATATCATTAAAAACATTCATTTTGACAAAAGGAGATTCTTCGGAGTTGGAGCGGACAAAATCAATTGATACATACTGTTTGAAAACTCCCAAAATTTGAAAATAACAAAATCTAAAACATCCCAAAAGAAAATCATTTTAGTACAACATTTTGTTTCGATTTCATCAAGGCAGTGAAACATGGAATTCTGTGGATTTTCAAAGGAAATCATATTCTTTGTCAACAATAAACAGCTAAGTTTATGGTCCTTGAATATTCTCATGTTCTGATTCTCGACAGCCTAGGCCTTTTTTTTTTCCCTTACACAGTAGGTAAGTCAATAAGTTTTGCAAAGTCCAACAGGCAATAGTAGTGCTCGTGGTACCGTGGAATCAACTGTACACACTTTTGTATGGAGATTTTCTCAGAATCCAGTGCCATAATATCCTAGTGCCCGTGGTACCATGGAATCAACTGTACACACTTTTGTATGGAGATTTTCTCAGAATCCAGTGCCATAATATACTAAAAGGATACATTTTCCACCTGACAACTGTTAGGATTTACGCCGTAAAAGCATGTTATTTTTGGATATTTGCTAAATTTATAAAATAATATTTTTCTATTTGAATTTGTGCATAATTTGTATGTCTTTAAATATTATAAAATTCCTAATTTATTAATGTGACCACAAATTTAGTATATAAGCGTTATATGCATATGAATTAAATTTATGAATAATAAACTAAACATAATCCCTAATAAGATTATTGATGTTCACATCACAATCGAGGTACTTTATATAATTTGATTATATAGAACTAGACCAAACATGATTTGAATCTCATATAAATTCCGTTATTTGTTGAGAGTTCAAATAATGTTACTAGACGATCATATGTAGATCAATCTTAATCCTAAATAGTTATAGACTCTTGTTTATAACATCATGTTCTTTAACATACTTGTTAAGGTTTGTTTTCTATACAGACTGAATTACTTGTATCTTGGGAGCATAATGAGATGAATGGCTAAGAATGTGACTTACAGGTATAGGAATCTATTCCTTTCATAAGGAAAGTTAGAAAGATAATTCCCTTGTGTATTGATTTAAGTCTTGAACAATTTGAGTACTCAATTTGTAATAAATTTATAAATTAATTGTTCATTGGAGAATCAACGGTACACAAGGATAAAGATGTAATTAGAGAGGTAAATAAAATATGACCTAGCACCGGATATGAATAGTCTATGGAGAATTGAACTACATGTAATGATTAAATCGATGGACTGATTGCTATTTTCTAAGTAAATTTATTTTGTAACTTCAAGAGTACAATTCCAGATCTTTAGTGGAATAATACTGGAATTAATAAATTAGACAAATTAATTAAAGAATTTAATTAATTGTCATAATTTATTGAAGCTTGAATTACAGGTCCATAGGTTCCCAATTTCACCTCTTACAAATACTGTACTGAATATTACATAATTTCTGCTATTTCTGCTATTGCACACTGTACTAAATTTGAACTCTCAACAAATAACGAAATTTATATGAGATTCAAATCATATCTAATCTAGTTCTATATAATCAAATTATATAAAGTACCTCCATTGTGATGTCAATACATCAATAGTCTGAACAAGACTATTACATTCTTAATGTTAATGGACCATACTAATTATATTTAATTAAAAATCCCATACTTTAATAATTTATTTTGAAAGAACCATATTTTAATTAATTATGACGAACTATGTTTAGTTTATTATCTATAAATTTAATCCTTATGCATATAACACTTATATACTAAATTTGTGGTCACATTAATAAATTAGAGATTTTTTGTTATTTAAAGACATACAAATTATGCACAAATTCAAATAGAAAAAAGTCATTTTATTCATTCAGCAAATATCCAAAAATAACATGCTTTTAGAGCATAAATCCTAACAACAACATCCTAAGCATATTCCTTTCAATCACATATCACTCAGCTGGGCCTACTATTTTACTTATGTTGCATACATTTTTATCAAATCCACATAAATGGTTTAAAAAAGTTGCGGAATCCTATACATTAATCTCGATAGATGATATATCCTACTCAAAGTATAAAAATCATTACATCTATCCGTTAAGTGGCAAGTGCACGAATAGTTACCTTTATATGAAGAGTTCCATATTTTGTTTCCAAACCAATAATTCCCTGGAGAGAGAAGAGACATATATGAAACAACATGAAGGAAATAGATAAATTTAACTCGATGATGAGTTGCTAAAACTTCAACAATTATACGAGGAAGATAATAAAATACGCAAGAAAAAGAGAGAATACAACATTGATGGAACCTTTTCAATTTTAACAATGGCAAAATGCTCAAAAAGAATTAACATCGTCTCTTTTCTTGGTTAAATGACAAGAATCAGCTGTACTTTTGAAAGGAACATTTGAAAGTGACAATGTTTCAATTTTAAAGATGCAATCCAGCCTTCTTTCCATGATAAAAAGTGTATTCACAATCTGTACGAGATTATTGGCATGTTGGAGATACACCTGGTTATAAACAATAATCTTCGAATCTTAACCAGTCTCTATAGGTCTTCCAAGGGCGTAACTTCAAGAGGAGCCTAATACTATACTCTACAGAGGAACTTATTGATCCAGGGCCGAGGCATTTACTCTGGACAGATACATCATTAAGCACTTTTTCCTACAATTGAATCATTCCTTTAAATTTAAACACAATGGTTACTAATGATTTTCCTGGAACACGACTATAATAAATCACGTCACGTTGCCTGTAGGCAAAAGAAATCAGCTTTGTTGTCATTACATGATTGCCAAATTTTCCATGACTTGTTAAACTTCGACTCTGTAACCTCTAAAAGTTATGTTTATCTCATAAAGATCCACCCCAGCAATGAAACCTATAGACTAGACTTTTACCTCAGACAACTACAACTTGTAGTTATAAGAAGTGCAAGGTAGAACAATGACTGTCAGTCCATTTTCACAATGTCCAAGAGATCTTTAATTACCTCTCCTTTTCCAAAGATGAGCCCAGAAGTCCAACTAACTGTTTCGCCTGCTTCTTGCCGATCAGGAGCCAATGTGTCTTTCTGTTTCTTCAACCAGCACTGCAGTGACAAAGCAAATTGATTGTACTCAAAATTATATGCTAAAAGATATAGCATAATAGACAAGTATAAAACCTTTCACACTTTAAACCTCACCATTAGATGATGAGAGCATAAAGATTCTAAATTTGGGTTTAAAATGTCTATGACCAATCAAGTTGAAATGGGAAACTGCTTCCTAAAAATTAACATAAACTAATTTGGACAGGTCAAATTACAAGTAATGCTTGATTCAGCCTAATGAATTAATCAAATCGAGCACAGGACACAAACATAAATTTCGCCATATAAACGAAACCCCACATCATAAAACCAAGCGAATTTCAACAATTTGGCCACTTCAACCATTCAAAACCAAAACAGGCGCAAGAAAAAATAAGAACCACCAAAGGTAAAATTTAACCGTTGACCATCTACAAAAGGGTTCCAAATTCAACTCACCTCCCCAAATTTTGAGCCACAAGTGTCCCGGTTCCCGCAAAAAACCCAAGTGTCACACAAACACGGGCCATCATTCCCAGTACACATGGCTTTACAAGCCTTGCAACACTGCTCAGAGGAGTTGAACTTAAACTCGGATCCCCACTTCACGGCGGCTCCCCATAGCTCCAGATTCTCTATTCCCCTGCAACACTCTCCTCCATTCTCACCCCCGAAATCTCTATCCACACCACCATCCACTTGACCCAATTCAAACGTTGATGACGTGTAGAGGCCACTGGGTCTGAGGACCACGGACAGGAAAGCGTAGACCACAGCGCAGGAGATCAGAGCCAAGCAGAGGAGGACGAAAGAGGAGCAGTTTGTGGATTCTGGGTGGTCGTTGTTTCTTCGAGCCATTTGGTGATTTTTGAGGGGGGATAAGCAAAACCCAGAACTGGATTTTGGGTTGGGTCTAGATTTCGAGGACGAAATCGGACATTTTTGAGAACTTATATTTTTCAGGCCGTTGACCCAGAAAAAAAACACAGTACAATTCTGCAAAGCAGACCTTTTTTTAATTTTCTTTCCTTTTTTTTTCGAAAAGAAATATATGCTAATACCGGAAATAGATTCCGAGGACGAGGGACCGTGAGAAATAAATCGAAAGAGGGCAGCAGGAGCCAGCTGAGGAAGACTTGAATGAAGTTCACTCAGTCCAATGATGTTTTTTTTTTTTTTTTTTTTTGATAAAAGTCCGATGACGTTTTTGGAGTAAAGAATTTTTTTTTTCCCGTGTATTTCGTTTTCAACGGTCTCCCGCGATACGACAAGATCTCCAAAGTTCTA
>JXTC01000438.1:167947-178303 GCA_002914845.1 Trema orientale
AAAATATATGTAAACTTTATATAGAACAGCATTACGTACCTCGAGCTCCTTTTTTTTGGCTCTTGATTGTATTATTTTATAAATTTATTCCTTCTTTTTCATTTTTTTTCACATAATTGTCCACTAAATCTTCATCATATTAAAACGATCTTGAATATGAATTTGCACACCAAAAGAACCAAAAAAAATTATACATCTACACTTTTTTATAATGATATACATCTACACTCGATAAAAGCACAACATTGAGTACCATGCTAAACCAGGCAACAGAATATATCATGTGGGGAATTTCATGTTCAAAATTACTTATAATTAAATTAAACCCATAATCCAATCCAATATTCAGGCTCTAACTTGTACAAATGTTTGAGGCATGTAATCTTATACTGTACAATATGACCAAAACCCTTAGGCCATGACTGCCAAATTCAAGTTTCATGTGTAAACAAACTCAAATTACATAAAACATCAAATACGCATCTCCTAAAGCCATGATCCTGCTCCTCAGACAGCTTCCACATAATCGCCACTGACATCGACTTCGGATTCATCATCAGGGTCTGATGTGGATGTCCCGGCCCCGGTGGTACCTTGACCAGCAGTAGCTTTGGATCCTTGCCCAGGCGTCCTTGCTTCTTGTATGATGCGCATTATTTCTTCAATGCTCTGTGTTGGTTGGTCCTTTTCCAATTTCGCGTAATTCGTCTTTTCGACTTCAAGTAGCTCTTTTGGCAAGTTTTTCAGAAACCAAGGGTGCTGCTTTATTTCAGGGATAGCGATCCTCTACCAAAAAAAAAGATCAGTACACAACTGTTAGTAATAACATTCTCAGACTAGGGAATAGCGAAACAATTTTTTGTGGGGTTGCCAAGTTCACCATATGTTCGAAACTTCTTTTGTTGATGGGAGCATTTCTCTCTGGGCCTTAAATATAGTTTTTCAGCTTTGGGCGTTAACAACAGTTTTTCAGCTCAGGATTAAAAAAAAAAGGTTCTCATTTTGGACGCAATGTTCATAGTTCGTGCAAAATGGGACAACAAAAATCAAAGGAGCCTTACCTTGGCAGGATTGGCAACAAATATACGAGAAAGCAGTTGTTTACAGTCTACAGATACGCGTACATAGTCCGGTATCGAGTACTGGACGCTCATAATTCTCTGTTTCAGAATTTGAATAAGTTCAGTTATGACAAAAGAAGCTACCATGATTTAAGTTCAATTTTTCAGGAACTCAACTAACCCCAATAGTCTTTCGGAAGTTTCTTGGATCTTCAGGATCTTCAAAGGGATAAGCTCCGACCAACATCACGTATAGCGTGACACCACAGGACCAAACATCTGCAATCTAAAAGCTCAACCAACTTAGCAAGCAAAGTTGGGAATTGGGATTATGGAATTACCCATTTTCGTAACCTACTAAGTCTGCCTAGAAAACGTGTAATTAAACTAAACTAAACTAGATGGTGCAAACTATCAATGACCCCAAGAAAACCCTATGGACTTCTTGAAGAATGATAATAAGAACAAGTACCTTTCCATCATACTCTTTCCGGGACAAAACTTCAGGTGCAATGTATGCAGGCGTTCCAACTGTTGATTTTGGTTGCGAGTGCAACAAAGCAGACTATAGAGAACAAATTATAACACAAATTCGTATGTAAGTTCACAAACAAAGAAACGCAAAAGACTACTGAAACCATTAGTAATCGTCAGTGTCTAAACTCAACGGTATAATTATAACACATTATTCAAGGGAGAAAATGTTAACCTTGGAGTAGCCAAAGTCGCATATTTTAAGACGGGGTGTTGGACTTCCATCTAATAGCGTGTTCTCGAGCTTCAGATCCCTATGACAAATTTGCTGCAGCAAAGATCTCGGTTAATTTCGGAAAAGAAAGAGTCTAATAATAAGCCAACTAAAAAAAAAACAAAACAAAACAAAGCAGAAAATTATACCATTGAATGACAGTAACTGACTCCAGATATTAGCTGCTGGAAGAAAAATCTCGCCTGTCAAAGGAGCGATTTTTTGCTTTATCAAACATAAAACAAAACAATGAACATATGAATATTCCATGAGCAACGAAATTACTCATTACCAAGCAAATTTGAAATAAAACTATTACACGCTCACCTCATCTTCACTAAATCTACCTGCACTGCATATCCTTTCGAAAAGTTCACCACCAGCTGCATATTCCATAACAATGGCTAAATGTGTTGGAGTCAAACAGACCTGCAGGGGAAAACAGCGTCTTCAAGCTTTATCCTGATTCTATACAACTCAAAGTTTTTATTATTTATCTTTTTTTCCTTTTATTTATGTTTTAGCAAAGAGGCTCTTCAACCTCTTTCGATTGGAATATAAATTTTTTTCTCTTTTCTTACCTCCCTGAATCTGACAATGTTGGGATGCCTCAAGGACCTATGATTTATGATTTCTCTCTGAACATTCTCGTCAATCTGAAACCGAAATAGGATTCATAACCTTACTGAGAATTTACAGCTAGAAAACATAAAATGTTACCAGAAACAATCGATGAGCCAGAATGGAAAGCTTAAAGGAAGATTCTAACTTTACAAAACAAGATGGGAGTAAAGTTACTAGACAAAGATATGTAGACTTAGAAATTTACTTGGACAAAAAAACCAACTTGGCAGAATCTTGTGTAGGCTTTGTGTACAGTGAAAATGTCCACTAGAAGAGAAAACTTGAGCCATATGAAAGTTCTAGCAATTAGTATTAGCTACTTTCAAAATATTACTTGACTACAGACACTCTGGAATGTGAGCAGCAACAATAATTCTAGAACAACACCAGGATATTCTAGTAAAACAGCTCAATAACTGCTGAAAGCAGAAAACAAATATAAACCATCGGAAGAGGGAACTGATCCAAACCAAAACGAAAAGTCAATGGATCAGGTCAACAATAATTCATTCTGTTTTCCACTCTACTACTTTGATCCATGTCAAAACTTTCTTCAATTCAATTATCAAGCCAAATGAGAGTAGTAAACCAAAGTTTTGACTTCTGAGGATGAATAAGAACTGGAGAATAGAGACTACAAACCACACTCTCCATTTCACAAAACTAAAAACTATATTTACGACCAACTTTCCTGTAAATGCCCCAACAAATGGTTTCTCATTTCTTACTATAACTGAAAAAAGAAGGGAAAGTTTGCACAAGTCAAACTCAGATCATTTCATATCATCCAAGAAGAAAGATTACAATAGTTATAAAGCAAAGTTTAAAAGCAACATTTGCCCCAAAAAAAAAAAATCTCAACACACAATTCTCATGATCAAAAGAAAGAAAAAAATACCTTTTTGCCCCTTTCTATGTACTTGACCGCAACAAGCTCCTTAGTCTTCTTATCTCTGACCAGTCTGGCAACTCCAAAATTCCCAGAACCAAGCTCCTTCAATGGCTCATACCTCTCCTCCATTACAGCCCCAATCCCAATCAATTCAACAACCAAAACCAAACAACCACACCAAAATGAAGCTTAAAAAGATCCCAATACCAAAGAGAAAACGACAATATAACAAATCAACAACCCACCAAAAGCAAAAAGCAAAAAGCAAAAGAAAATGAAGCCTTTTCCCCTCTTCCCAAAAGAAAGACAAAAAAAATCCCAAAAACCCAAGAAAGTTAAAAAGCAAAACCCAGATGAGAAAAAGTGAAAAACTTTGGGATTGTTTCAAAACCTGAGGACAATCTTCAAAGATTATTTGGAAAAAAAAAAAAAATTCAATTTTCAAAAGTCCTAGCAAATTCTACCAAAACCCCTAGTCATTATTTATAGCAAGAAATTAATTTTTTAAAAAAATAAAAGACTATTAAGGGTATTTTAAAAAAAGAAACAAAATCCAAGACAAAATCTCTTTGGAATGAATGAGCTGTGCTATTGGGAACGATTGAATCTTTAACCCGGGGCACGTGGACCGAGGCACGTGGTTACAATGGAATGTGCCACAAGATCCACATGCCATGCCATGCCACATATTTAATTTCATTTTATTTATTAAAAAAAAAAAAAGAAGCGTTTCTAGGGTCATCATTATGGGCCCCTCTCTTTCTTTCTTTCTTTCCTTTCTCTCTCTTCTGCCTGACTCGATCTCTCATCCTCGTTTGTCGACCACCTGCACACTTCAAGAGAATAGCCAGCACTTCAGTTACCTGGTTCCACTCGGGTTAAAAATTCAAGCGGGCTTGACATCATTTCTCATTGCTATTTTAATCTTTTTTTTATGATTGATTCTTTCTACGTTATTACGTTATGAATCTCTCTTTTCTTTTTATGTTATTAAATTATTAGAGGATTTCCTAGTTGATAAGTTTCTAAGTTACTTTTTATACGTACCATTTTTATAAAAAAGAAAAAAAAAAGAAAAAGAAAAAACATGATTTTCTCATTTGGAATAGACGAATTAAACGACACGTATGCTTGGGTCCCTTTTAAGTGTCGCTCGTAAAAGTCACTGACTCTGACACAGCCGAGACCGTTTCTCGCGCATTTGACACGCCAGTACGTAGGTTTAAGTTTGGTGGGTCCCACTCTGTTTATGTCACCCTCAGACTCGTAAATGTCCCAATTTGGAAAAATCTATTAAATCTGTCCCCCTTGGTGGGTCCCGCTTCCTCCTCTACTAATGCGAATCTGTTGGTTTTGTACTGTGCCACTCTTCGACATTTGTACTTCAGTGACACAGCGGGGCTTATATATGAGCCAATAAAGGTGTGCCACTTGGAAGTGTGCTCTGAAAGCTTTGCATTTGCCGACGTTTCAGACTCTGCAGAGCCGAAAGGATGCATTGTCAGTGGATGAGTGGAATTACGGTGGGTGGGTCCCAGGGAAAACGGTTGTTATCGGGATGGAATGACCGTATTGCCCTTGAATGATTGAATGTGTATAACACCCTTGGATTGTGCTTGGAGTATAATTAATCCGGCGGTCAGATGGATAATGCAATCCACCGGTGGGGTGGGGACACGTGACACGATTACGAAATTTCATTTGTGATCGGGGGAATTATGGCCGTCAAGATGGAAGGCTAGGATTAGACTTGCGTGCCAAGATAAGTCTAAGGCTAGGGTTACAGGGAAGAAAGTGTAACATTTTGTCTTGATTTGGTTTTGGGTTAGTCCTCTTTCTTGGAAGGTCGATCACCGAAAGTTAAAATGGATAAAGTGAAAAGGGGTTTTAATTTTTTTTTTTTCAATTTTATATTTTGGTAGTAGCTCCTCAATAACCAAGATTTGAGGAAGAGGGACAAGACAATAGGTTGAAAATGCTTAGTTATTTAACTTATTTTATTAAAAAATATTAAATAGCCTCAATTGGTCACCTCCAGTGGACAGTATGGAGTAGGGGTGACAATTTAGGTCACGACACGATAACACGACTCGAAAACGACACGAAGTTAGCGGGTTTGGGTTTGTCTTAAACAGGTACAGGTCAAAACAGGTTAAACCCGATTAAACACGATTAAATAATAGGTCATTAGCAGGTTAACCTGTTAAACTCGAAATTGACCCGTTTAACACGATTAAATTTTTTGAGACATTATATTATCTTGTGTGTACCAAGACTTAAAACTTCCCTTTTATGTTTTATGTACTAAAATTTGAAAGTTTTATTTTAGTTTTAAACTTTGGATTGTGTGTTATATTTATTTGATTATGGTTGCTTGGTTATATTGGAAATATAAAATAAGTTAATAGATTATATCAAGTTGTATTAAAAATGTGAAATAGGTTAACATGTTAAAATTAATAAGTTAATACGTTATGTCAAGTTGAACCAAATATAACATATTTAATATTAACATGTTAAATTGAGTTCAATTAACGAGTTAACAGTATACAGGTTAGCAGATCGTGTTATGTTGGACACGATCTGAATACGACCTATTTAAATAACGTGTTAAATGTGTCGCTCACAGGTTAACCTGTTTATTTAGCGTGTCGGGTGTGGGTTTACAAATCATGACACGAATAATAAACGTGTCGGGTTTGGGTTTGGTAATTGCTCGTTATATATATGCCTTGACACGACACGAATATGACACGACAACACGAATTGCCACCCCTAGTATGGAGAGAGATTAGTTATTTTTGTTTCCAGCCTATAATTTAAAAAACAAAAAGAAAAAAACATTTCTTTAATGGCCTAAGGGGTATGTAAAAACAGTACATCACTACCTCTTTGTGGCCTCTATTCCACCCCATCCAACTATATCCAAAATAAAACATAAAAAATACATTGACATATATATATAATGCTTTTTAAGGTCACATTTATTCCTAAAGAAAATGTTTATGTTTTTTAGCTTTTAATTTTATTTCTTTGCTTTTCTTCGTTGTGTTTAGTTTGCTGGTTTCCCAATTGCTTCTGTTGGTCTTATCCGGTGGTTGGAAGTCTTTAGAGAAGAAAATTAATTTAATCCCACAATTCAAGGCTTTAAGCTTTTGAGCACAAATGGAAGGATATACGGATTGCAAGTTTGTAACCAATCCAAATTCAGAACAAAGCTATTTAATTGCTTTTAGGGGAAAAGGGAACAAAGAGCCAAATTGATTCACGCGTAAAGAATCTATCCACTTCTTTCCCCGGCATGACTTTCAACCACAAGGAAAGTTGAATGATTTTGTTAATGAAAAATGCTTTGTCGCTAAGTGTTAGAACACTTTTTTTTTTTAAATCAAAAATTTATCAACAAATTTACACCAATACGATGCATCATAATTTTTAACCATAAAATATAAAAATGTGATCCCATTTTCAGATAAAATGTGTTTTAATATCATGTTACATTACTTAATATAAAAAATAGATGAGTGTCTCTAATTTTATTCTTTTTATAAAAGTCTATTTACTATTAACAATGGGATCAATTTGTTGGAAAATAGTGTTTTACACCATTGTTGTGAAGCATTTTGGAGCACATAATTGAGTAGGATCCTCTTAGTATTTTTGATGGATCTTAGTAAATTATTAATCTACTCGTCAAGTACTTCAAAATGGTATACTCATATGCTCAAAATGGACTTTGGGTGAATGAGAAATTGATGTCCAAAGTATACTCATTAACATTGGAAAATGCTATGAATAGTAATTGGAAATCTGAATCCCATATTAGTTGGGAATGAAAACCTCTACTCCCTTGAAGCCTATATAAAGAAGCTTAGGTTCTTCATATTATTCACACCTTGAGAAATAATCTCTTCACTTCTCTAAATTCTCTTCCTCTCTACTAGTTCTAGTTTTGAGTTCTTAGTTCAAGAATTCCTAGATCTAGTTCTTAGTTAAAATTTTGGAGTTCTAGTTCTTAGTTAAAATTTTGGAGTTTTGTGAGTTCTGGCAGTATTCTGTTCGTCTGAAGTAAAAACTTGGTGCTTAGCTTGCTACTTCAGATAGTCGTTGTATCCTGGGAGACGGACGCCTAGCGACCTCTAGCACTACGGGAGGAGGCGAATCTGTTTTAAGGAAACTGCGAATCTGTTTTAAGGAAACTGTGTGACACACAGGCCTCAGTTTTACTACTCCAGTTTGCGTTTCTTTTCTCTTATTTAATTATAGCTTTAATATAGTTGTTTTAGTTATAATTATTTTGTTTATAAAAAATTAGTTTATTCTATTATAATATTATTGTTAGTATAATAATGTTGTAATTAGTTTAATTATTTAATTTCTAAATATTTTTTCAGTTTTGTCCTACAAGTTTAAAACAGATTAAAAATTAAAAAAAAAATTTGGAAATTAAATTTGGAATTATGTTATAAACTGGTTGGTAAAGAAGAGATGTTCTGTCTAAGGAGACCGGGTTTGAAGAGGAAGCAACTGTGACCCCTCCTGGTAAAGAAGAGATGTTCTGTCTAAAGAGACCGGGTTTGAAGAGGAAGCAACTGTGACCCCTCCACGTCTTTCCTGGGAGTTTCTTTGAAATTCTGTCTAGGAGGCGGAATTTTAAGTGGGACCTATTTGTGAACCCTCTGGCCTTTCTTAGGAACTATTTTGTACTGAAATTAATAATCATTGATTGATTAATTTCAGAGATGGCGAACAACAATGCTGATGTTATCAATGCCGAGAACATGGCTAGTTCTTAACAGCCTGCTGTGGCATTTGCAGTGGCAGTGTCAGTCCCTGCTGTGGCTCGAGTGCCAAATCCTCTCGTGACTCCAATGGTACCAGTAGCGCACCATGGAGAGAAGTCTGAGAAGTTCAATGGGTTGAACTTCAAAATGTGGCAGCAAAAAATATTGTTTTATCTGACCACACTGAACCTTGCGAGGTTCTTGACTGAGGAGGCTCCCAAAGTCAGAGAAGATAAGCAAGATTTCCAAGTACTTGCTGCGATGGATGCTTGGAAACAATCTGACTACCTATGCCGGAACTATGTAATGAATTGTTTGACCGATTCATTATATAGTGTATATCGTAATAAGAAAATTGCAAAGGAACTGTGGGAGTCGCTAGATCATAAATATACAACTGAGGATGCTAGTTCCAAGAAATTTATGGTGGGACGCTTCCTCGATTATAAAATGGTCGACTCTAAAACTGTAATCAGTCAAGTTCAGGAGTTTCAGTTGATTCTCCATGAGATTCAGACAGAGAGAATGGCACTTTGTGAACCCTTTCATGTAGCTACTATTATTGAGAAGCTACCCCCTTCATGGAAGGATTTCAAGAGCTATCTAAAGCACAAGCGAAAGGCCATGAGCCTTGAAGACCTTGTTATCAGGCTTCGCATTGAAGAAGATAACAGACGTGCTGAAAAGACAGAAGTCTCGTCTAGTACATCTGGGGCAAAGGCAAATGTTGTGGAGCATGATCAAAGCTCCAAGGCTAAGAAGAACAAGCCAAAGAAAGGGTCCAAGCTAGGACCTAAAGGCGGAGTGGGCAAGAAGCAAAAATTCCAAGGAAAATACTTTAACTGTGACAAGATGGGTCACAGGGCTTCAGATTACCGACTTCCAAAAAAGAAGAAGAATGAAGCCAACGTGGTGGATGGCATCACAAAAGATGTAGAAGACATAAGTCTGTCTGCAGTCGTTTCTGAAGTTAATCTTGTGGGTTCCAATCCAAAGGAATGGTGGATTGACACTGGAGCTTCAAGACATGTTTGTTCCGACAAAGGCATGTTCACAACCTTTGAACCGGTAGAGAATGGGAAGAAGCTCTTCATGGGTAATTCTGCCACTTCTGAAATACAAGGTCTGGGCAAAGTGGTGCTAAAGATGACCTCTGGGAAGGATCTGACTTTGAACAATGTAATGTATGTACCGGATATCCGTAAGAACCTTGTGTCTGGTTCACTTCTGAATAAGCACGGATTCCGTATGGTGTTTGAGTCAGATAAATTTGTATTGACCAAAAATGGTCTGTTTGTGGGAAAGAGATATGAATGTGGGAGTATGTTTAAACTAAATGTAATGACTGTAAAGCCCAATATCAATAAAGCTAGTTCTTCTGCTTATTTGATTGAGTCCTCTACTTTATGGCATGGTAGACTAAGACATGTTAATTATGATACTATACGTAGATTAATTAACTTGAATCATATTCCTGATTTCCAAATTGATACAAAACATAAGTGTCAAACTTGTGTTGAGGCAAAATTGACAAGGTCATCTTTTCAAACCATTGAAAAAAATACTGAACCCCTTGATTTAATTCACAGTGACATTTATGATTTAAAATTTGTACAAACAGGGGGAGACAATAAGTATTTTATTACTTTTGTCGATGATAGCACAAAATATTGTTATGTGTATTTGCTAAAATCCAAGGTAGAAGCAATAGAGAAATTTATTCTTTATAAGAATGAGGTTGAAAATCAACTTAATAAGAAGATTAAGATGATTAGAAGTGACTGTGGTAGAGAGTATGAATCACCTTTTGGTGAATTCTGTGGACAACACGGAATAATACATGAGGTCACTTCGCCTTATTCATCTCAGTCAAATGGCATTGCTGAGAGGAAAAATCGTACCTTGAAAGAGATGATGAATGCATTGCTGTTAAGTTCTGGGTTACCACAGAACATGTGGGGGGAATTGTAGGACAAAACTGGAAAATTATAAAGAAATTAAATAATTAAACTAATTACAACATTATTATACTAACAATAATATTATAATAGAATAAACTAATTATGTTATAAACAAAATAATTATAACTAAAATAACTATATTAAAGCTATAATTAAATAAGAGAAAAGAAACGCAAACCGGAATAGTAAAACCGAGGCCTGTGTGTCACACAGTTTCCTTAAAACAGATTCGCCTCCTCCCGTAGTGCTAGAGGTCGCTAGGCGTCCGTCTCCCAGGATACAACGA
>JXTC01000438.1:199080-257046 GCA_002914845.1 Trema orientale
TTTTTTTTTTTGTTTTTTCGGGGTGTGAATTTTTATATTGATTGTATATCAATGTTTAGCTTTCTGTTTGGTTACTGAGAAATTGAAAGAAAAACAAGAGAGAGAAATTTAACCCCTTTTAACATTCGATCTGCATAATCTGAACCTCTGTACTTTTTTTTTTCGCTGTAATTTATCTAAATTTTTAGTGATAAAGATTTGTGTTTTTCGTTAATCCGATTTGAAATAAATAATGAAGTGTTTAATTAAAAATTAGTATTTTGGTGTGTATTTATCTAAGTTACGTACCAAGCTAGCTAGTCAACATTTGTGAATATTGGGAAGTAGTTTATATTTATTTTACTAATTCATTTTGCATGGATTTTGTTTTGAATTGGGGATTTGGAATTGCAAGGTTAAGATGGTTTTGATAAATAAATTGTAGTGAAGAAGCCTAGCTAGGCGGCAGCGTCATCGTCATCATCGAATTCTTCTTCTTCAGTAAATGGGCTGTTTTCAGTCTACGGGAAGAAGACAGTTCCCCGGGTATGAGGACCCAGTCATCCTCGCTTCACAAACAGCATGTAAGTTCTTTACTGTTTCATACAGATCATGATTTGTGTATATATATATATATAAGTAATTTTTCAAATTGATGTTAAAAAATAAATGCTATCGTCTAATTTCTGTTTGAATTCATTCCAACTTATTTAATTGTAACCATCAGATTGAAATCTAAACCGTCAATATTGATTTCTTATATTGATAGGAAATAATAAAAATCCCTATGTACTCGATCTTATGTACAATAATATGTGGACTTTTGATGGCTAAACTGAACATGGGTTCTAGTGTTTTGATAATTTTGAATCTTAGCAGCGTTAGATAAACTCTTGATTGGAAATGGTTATGCATATGGGTTCATTCTACTTCTTTTGGCATTTTTTCCCCCTCATATTCATTATGTGTTAATCCTTATTTTCCAGTTAGTGTTAGCGAAGTTGAAGCATTGTTTGAGCTGTACAAGAGCATTAGCAGCTCTGTCATTGATGATGGGTTGATAAACAAGGTATTTTTTTGGAGGAAAGGAATCTTACCTTTGGGATTTCATCATTCATATTGCTTCGTTTACTTTTCTGTTTTTTACTGTTTCTTATAAAAAAAAAAAAGGTTTACTTTCTGGTTATTTTCCTTGGTTGAGAGTTGACAGAAATATTAGAGTCCTTTAGTCTTCTGATGCTTGTTCCATATACTAATTAGGTTTGCAATTAGTACTCCCCGCATAGACGTTGTTTCATAATAGTTTAAAAGATTACATCAGATTTAACTTATTTGGATATCTTTTTTAGAAGATATGATATGTTCATACTTCAGGACTTTATTATTGTTTTTTTTTAATGCTTCTTCATCTTCTTCATTTGAAAGTAAAACATTAGATACTTAGATTCATGGCTATTTGAAAGTAAAACATTAGATACTTAGATTCATGGCTATGTACTACCACCCATTTATGGATGTTACGGGCCAAACTTAATTGGATATTATTTTTTTCTTATGCAGGAAGAGTTCCAGTTGGCTCTTTTCAAAAACAGGAAGAAAGAAAACCTTTTTGCAAATCGGGTATTGTATTATATATTTTGGACTTGTACCTTGTTGTCTAACAAGATTTGTGTATTGATTTTTAAATTAGCCTATGTTTAAGCAATGAATTTACCGGGAGAGATGCAGTTTAAATGCTTGCAACTGTTTGAATAACATATGTGTCTAAGTAGGTGTTACACGATCACCCCTTTTATGTACAATTATGTGTCTGTTTTTGGGGAATTAGTTTTCCATTCCATCTCTAGGGATGAATTCTGAGATCTGAGTGGTCTATTTGCAGATCTTTGATATGTTTGATGTCAAACGGAAGGGATACATTGATTTTGGTGACTTTGTTAGATCACTTAATTTCTTCCATCCCAATGCTCCACAAGAAGACAAGATTGACTGTAAGTTTATCCTATCTTATGAAATTCTTTAATTGCAAATACAATTCGACTGTGGTATTACATTACATAGGCACAGTATTTTAGGTTTATGTTGGTGTTATTCAGTTGATGTGCTAATATTTTAAATTGTGTTGCAGTTTCATTTAAGCTTTATGATTTGGATAACACAGGCTTTATTGAGCGCCAAGAGGTATGTTGATGCTGCTTTATGTTTCTGTGTCTATTTTCTTGGTGTGTTTTGGTTGAGCATGGGCATGCAGATTAGGTTATAGAAAACAATGATAATATTGGAACGGTCAAAGACTGTTACCCATGGAATTCGGACCAGTATCTTATCGTCATCAAAATGCTATAAATCTGGCCACCAATTTCTCTCTATATCCACTAGGTTCCCATGATGATGCCATAATCTTTTTCCCTCCTTGTGCTTACTTCATCAAATTGCAGTTTGAACCTTGAACTCTTAATACATTCTTTATGTCATGAATTCACTGAGTTAGCATTTCTCTCGACTCTCAAGTTTCTTTGTCTTAATTCTTCTCGTATTTACGCTGGAAGCCTGGAAATGAATTCGGATTGTTATGTTTTACCATAATATAAACCTTTTCTTAGATACAAAAATGACTAGATGTCTGCATTTAGTACACAATGAATACCCTTGAAAATTCTGCCAGCAGGTTTTACTTACGTGGTTTTTTGTGTTTGTTTTATGTTTTTGTTGTGAGTTTTTTCTTTTGATGTTTCATGAATTTCAGTTTTTTTAGTCGTCTGGTTTATACTGGAAATTATCTTGTTTAATTTTGTTGTTTCGTCCTTTTACATATGAACAGCATCATAGTGTACTTAATACTGTCTTCTGGATATTTTGGGAGTGATGAATGAGGTAGCAGAAAGGAATTTCTATATAATTGTTGAATTGTCTTCTAGATCTTTTAGCGCAAATGCAAAGCAATTTTTTGGGGGTCCCTTTTCCCTTGTTACTTCTGAGACTCGAACAATGTTTATGGTCTTACATTCTCATGTGAAAAAAAATGCAACAAATATAAATGCCAATGGCATATCTTAAAATTGAATGGATTCATCAGCTTAGAAGAATCATCTTTTTGCCCGGATTATTTATTTGTTTATTTTTTTCGAAAATAAAGTTTGATGAATCATCTTTGCTTATTTCAGGGAAGAGAAAAATAACCGAGCTTTTTATTCTTTTTGACTCTCTTTATTTCAGGTTAAGCAAATGCTAATTGCACTTCTCTGTGAATCTGAAATGAAGCTGGCGGATGAGACAATTGAAACAATACTGGATAAAGTGAGTATCTTTATTGAAACGACGTTCATCTGACATTATTGATTTATTTTGGTTCCATTTAAGAAGAGTCAAGACTTTGCTGCTTTACTAAAAAGTTGATTAATTGCACAGAACTCAGTTATATCATCCTCTTTTAATTGATTAACTAAAGCACATGGAAAAACGATCTATGGGCTGTTTATGATATGATAACTCATGTTTGAGTTTTAGATTGTGTTCATTCTCTTATTGTCGTATCACTTAGTTATCACTTAGTATTTCCGTATGTTTTTTCTGGATCCAGATATTCTAAAATGAATAAAATTGTAATGGTTCTTTGTCCTCTACTTGTCATTTATTCATGTCAGAAGTTTCTGGTTTATTTTAAGTTATTCATTTTCTGGTGACAGACTTTCGTGGAAGCTGATGTCAACCAAGATGGGAAAATAGACAAATCTGAATGGCAAAATTTCGTTTCCAAGAATCCATCATTGTTAAAGATTATGACCCTTCCTTATTTGAGGTATGCAATAGATGATTTTTATCACATTTGCTGGAAACATTGTTTCAGAAGCTAGTCCACATTTATTTATCCGTCCATAATGGACTGTAATGGGAATGAAATTAAGGGTGTTTTCCTTTCTTATCTATTAATACACTTACACGATTAGTAAACAAGTTTTTTTGAATTCCTGACCTAATTAGTTAAGTTNTTCATGTGTCTTGAACCAAATGCAGGGACATTACGACGACATTCCCAAGTTTTGTGTTTAATTCGGAGGTGGACGAGATTGCAACATGAGAGACTAATATAATATTATTAGCTTAGGATGATTTATGCAGTTAGGGTGCAAGAAATTTCTTTGCGTGTTATGTGTATGTCTTGAAACCAAACAGCTGAGAAATGAAATGTGAAAGGGAGAAAAGGAAAAGGAGAAAAGGTGATAATATATTTGATATAATGAAATGTGTCTTCATTGGTTTATTGGAGGGTGGTGACTGAGTTTAATATTAGCTGCTTAGTCAATTGTAAAGCACCTTCCTTCTAATTCAAATTTTAGTCTCTTTTCCCACTATTTTCCTTCAAACTTATGCAGTGTTTCTTCTCGCCATTTTTTCTCTTTTCCGTGCTTATTCTCACTTACATTTGCAGTCCGCGGTGCCTGTGTAAAGTCATTATTTTCGACAAATTGTATAGAAGTCCAAGGTACCTGAGTTATTTGCATAGATTAATTGGAATAGAAACTTGATGATGAAAATTTGATAGTTGAGAAATATGCATTATCATAGCCTTTATTTTTTATTTTATTTTTATTTTTTTCAAGGCTTGTGTTTAAAACCCTGCAAAATAGTTTTTTTCCATGGTCGAATATAATGTTGAGCGTCGCATAGATTAATCAGAATAGAAACTTGATGATGAAAATTTGATAGTTGAGAAATATGCATTATCATAGCCTTTTTTTTATTTTATTTTATTTTTTATTTTAAAGGCTTGTATTTAAAACTCTGCAAAATAGTTTTTTTAATTGAGAAATATGCATTATCATAGTATTTATTTATTTATTTATTTTTTAAGACTTGTGTTTAAAACTCTGCAAAATATTTTTTTTGCATGGTCGAATATAATGTTGAGCGTCGTCGAATAGAGAGTTAAGGATGAATAAGTACTATTGAGAAAGCCTATTTTGGGAAAAAGTTAGAAACATAGGGTTTTTTTTTTTTTCCCTTGTATTTATGTGTTTTAAAAGAGGCTATTTTATCAACTCACCTTAATTCTACTTATGAAGTGTATATTTTACTAATCCACAACTTATGTGATAGGGATACTAAAAACTTATGTGATATCCATTTTAACCCTATCTTGTTTTACATTAGGTGTAACTAAGGGCCTTTTAGTTTTCTAAACTTTCTCTGAACTTCGTTTAAATCAAAATAGACTTGTTTTATTATTATTTTTATTTTGTTTTCTATTTTTTTTTTTTCATTCTCTTTGTGAATAAAAAGACATGATAGCCCTTAAGTAAGCTAAACGAAACCCTTAAAAGAATAAAAGCTATTTGAAAAAAAAAAAAAGGAATAAAGAATAGGAAAGATAAAAGAATGAAAAAAGAGAAAAATGAGAGTGGAGATGTCTGCCTGAGAAAAAGGAGACCCATGTTCTTTAAACACCATGTTCTTCAAACACCATGCATAGTAAAGTAAACTTAGATCCCCTTTCTTCAAATACCCAGTAAAGTAAACTTTCCACAAGGTTAAGTTCTGAAAATAGTCATCTTCACATTCGACCAATACTTCGACCCAAAACAAAAGCAAGAGGGATTCAATTGTCTTCTTTAATGAACCTCTCTTTTCAAACTCACCCAGTAAAGTAAAGATTGGGTTTCGACTTCCGACCATAGTCGCCATCAAAGCTTAGCATCCCGTTCGGCGTCTTGAAAATAGAGAAAATTTGGTCAAGTTGCTCATCGAGCACTTAGCTGTAAGTTCAAACTGTTCTCACTTGAATTTCAATTTTAAAGTACAAAACCCAAATATGGTTGAATTGCTGAAATGCTTACGTGTGTGTATTTTTTTCCTTTTGGTTTCATTATCTAACATTACAAATAGTAATTTATTGCCATTGAGGATAAACGTATAAAATATATACTTATAGTTTAGGTCATCTATCAATACAAGTGTACTCTCTCTATATTTTTTAAAATAGAAGAAATTTGATAAAATTTTTGTGATTAATGATCTATATAAATATGTTAGAATTGATTTTGTTGTTGAATGCTAACATTTTGGAGTAGAAATTTTTTTTTTGTTTTCAATATTATGATGCTACTGGTTCAAATTTGAAATACTTGTGTATTAAAAAAGATTTTTGAGGAATGAAAAAATTCAACAATATTTGTGTTTCTAGAAGTTGTAGAATGTGTTATAAATCATTATGAACTCAATTTTTGCTAAATATTAAGTAATATTGATGTGATGATCATTTTGAATTTAGATTTGAGCAATATTGTAGAATTTATAAATATTATGTTTTTATATTGAAAAAATATTAGTCAACATGGCTTATTTGCTTTCTCTCCTTAGGCTCTCTTAGTTCCTCCCTTATCATGGCACACACTAAAATTCCAAGCACTCCCCTATAAACGACAATCACAGAAGGAACGAGTGCTTGTAAATGAATCTAACTCGGAGCATTTAGTGTCCAATGTGCCTCTAACATTGCTACCAATCAATCCAATAATATTATCAGAGTCGATACCTACAGCAATTCTAACCATGGTTGAGACTCATCCAGAAAATGAGGTAAATTAGTTCATTTTCACTTTAAAGATAATATAATTAGTTGTTTTATTAGGCTTAATTTGTAATGTGTTCAATTGAGGTATAACAGTCTCTGCTGGCTCAAATTGAGGTATCAAGACACAAAAATATCTTACTTGCGTGGAGCTAGACCAGGTCCTGTTGAGTTTTTTTGGGAGAACATGATTTTTCTATAATCTTTATTGGACTCAGTTGAGCTCTATTGGATTCAAACAAATTTTGTAAGAGTAGACAATGTTTCTCGAAATCTCTATTAGGTCCGTCGAGAACTATTGGATCCAGTTGATTTCTACTGTGTCCAGTAGAGTAAATAATGAGCCTAGTAGACGATGAAGTTGAAAATCTCTACTGGATCCAGTTGAGCTCTACTGGATGCAGTAGAGTAAATAATGAGGTTTCTAGATATATTGATTGGACCCAATAGAGCTCCACTGGTCCCTTCTTTACACACTTTTTTCCTTCTTTTTTCCTATTAATTTTTGTACCAAGTGTCCTTTTTTTATCTTGTAGGTTGTTGATCAAACATAGTCGGAGCCATCACATTCTTTCGCGCATATAGATAATCATAAACAAGCTCGAAATGAAGATCAAGGAAATATTTTTTATAAATGATTGAAGTATGAAAGATTCTTAATTTTTGGCAAATATGACATTCTATAATTACAGGTTGAAAATATCCCTCGACTGAGACCTATTTTAAAGCAGTGTGAACACTTTCAGTGCAAAATAGGCATAAAATGTTCGTTTATGGATATTATGGATATTGTCAACTATATCAAGAATGAACTAAAAGACCACTCAACAAGCTTATATTGGTTCAGGCACCAATCTTAATTTAGTCACTTTCTTGATCTATCAGAGCACTACCAACACTTAAATCAAATGATGTGGCTATTACTCGTTCGAGAAGCAGATTATTACCAAGATTCGGAGATGTGGTTCATTGTCAATAGGAAACCAATCCGATTCTCATTAATAGAATATGCATTAATACTTGAGATGAAATGCTCAAAATACCCAGTATGTTGGAACTCACAAGCAAAATTAACCGCGTTTCGTGATAGGCACTTTGGCAACGAATATTGCATTACTGTCAACATTGTGAAGACCAAGCTGAAGAACATGGCCGTTTAAACACAAAGTAGGAATACACAGAAAAATCCCTCTACATTTGATAAAAAAAAAAATTAAAGATGGCTATGCACTTGTTTGTCTTTACAGTCTTATTTTCCGGGGATAATCATGACGTTGCCACATTATAATAATCATTCATAAATAAATATAGTACTACATTATAAATATTTCAATAAATATAATGACATATTATAGTAACTTTATTTATATTGTCATATTTTAAAAAAAAGGAAAAAAAAAGTCTAGTGTCACATTATAATAATCTTACATAAATAAATATGGCCTCATATTATAAATGTCTCAATAAATAAAATGAAATATTATAGTAACTTTGTTTATAGTGTTACATTAAAACAACAAAAAAAAGAAAAAGAAAAATGTAACAATTTAAATGACCAATTGAGCTCAAATGGATCCAGTTGAGCTCGACTGGATGTAGTTGTAGCAAATCTACCCTACTGGGTCTAATACAACTCTGCTGCGTCCAGTTGAGTAGAAATTTAAATGATCAATACTCTTTGAAAAATTCAACTGGACCCAGTTAAGTTCAACTGGGTCCAGTCGAGTAACAATTTATGTAACCAAAACTCTAAGAAAATCTCGATTGGACCCAATAAGGGTCTACTAGACCCAATCGAGTAACGAACTACAAAATATTTAACTCTTTGAAAATCTCAACTAGACCCAATCGAGTAACAATTTGAATAACCAAAATTCTATAAAAATCTCGGCTGGATCCAGTAGAGTTCAACTGGTCCCAGTCGAGTAACGATATGCAAAACCAAAACTCTCATGAAGTATTCAAGATTTTTATATACTGCTTTTGATATATTTGCTTATTAATATAAATGATTATAATTTGTAGAAACAAAATACATTAATATTAGAATTGTAGGATAATTCAATTACAATGTTTGACACAAACTAACAATATAAAACATCCATATGAGCATACATGTTAACAATAATTCGAATTCCATTCAAAACAATTAAGAGAATTTGGCGAAATAGGGGCATGTTTTCTTGGTGTGTCTGAAGTTCCTGCATAACCCATACCTTTTTTTTTTTTTTTTCCCTATCTTTTCCTCTCTCTACCTGAAGTGAATCTTTTTATTTTCTTTCTACCTCGGCCGACTTTTACAATAGGAGGTAGTACATTTTTTATCACTTTATCTTCAGGAATTTCCCAATCTTCTTGTTGGGGAACTGGGTAAATAGTATCCACATAGGCCAGTGCCCAAGTTTCCAACTTATAGTAATTCGAGCACAATTCATACACTTGCATTCTGACTTGCTCGTATGATGTTATGACATGTATACAAGGAAGTCTATCAACATCGAAGACATGACATGAGCAGCGCTTTTGACCTAAATCAACTACTGCATCGTCTCTTTTACTGGTTACTTCATACTCAAACCGGTTAAGTTATTTCACATTCATTCCCGATGCATTTCTGAACCTCGTTCGAATAATTACCTCTACTTCCTAAGTCAAAGTTGTATCTGGTGTATCAAGATATGTTGCACTGTTTGTTGAACCACTCAGATACTTTCCTCTGAACGACATCCAACAATGCCATTATGGGGTATTCTCTTTCTTGCTTCAATGCTGAATTAATTGATTCAGAGCTATTCTTAGTCATGATATTGTATCGAGCACCCGTACAGTGAGATCTTGCCCATTGTTTTACGTCAGTGTTTTCCTCAAGATAGTTTGTAGCGTCTAGATATCTATTCTTTAGTTCGGCATAGAATTTATTGAAGTCAGAAACTTTGTTAGCATTGGCAGTATCATTGAAAAGTTTAACTATCCCTTTAACTCTAACATATTTCATGACATTCTGGGTGAGATGCCACCTACAATGCTTATTATGCGACTTTGTATAAATATCTTTAACTACCTTAATAATACTTTGGTTCCTATCTAAAATGATGACCAACTCCTCATCATCTGGTATAAGCACTTTTAGTTTCGTAAAGAACCAAGACCATAAAGCTTCATTCTACGAGTCAACAACTGCCTAAGCCAGGGGATATTAATGAAAATTACCATCTTATGCCGTAGCAATGAGCATTATACCTTTGTATTTACTCTTTAACCAAGTTCATTCACTAAAATAACTTTCCTCATATAACAAAATCCCTTAATGCATGCTGCATTAGCCAAAAAAACATATTTGAATCTGTCATCGTCATTTACCTCTAAATATGTAATCGTACCTCGATTCATTTTTTGAACCATATACAAATATGCTGGTAGATATCAAAAACTCAATTCGGGCGAACTCCTGAGAAGGTCACTGGCAAGTTTTTTTTTTTTTTCCAAACCAAGCTTTCCAGTATATTACTGGCATGTGTTTGTTTTGCATTATCGTCATTATCGATTTCGGGGTTAATGTATCTTTCTGACCTTCAAAATTTGATTTCACCATCGCTGCAACTACAGCCAAACTTACTTGTCTATACTTTCTTTTCTGGCTAATAAGAAAGCAAGTATGAGTATTATAATATGTTTGGATCGAGAAACGCTCTGAATTACTAATCTTTGCTGCCTACACTGCCCATTTACATGTTTTATCAATGCATTTTGTTACATATAGTGATTTATTGGAGTTAATTATTTCTATCTCAAAGCAAGCTTGTAGGAAAATTTATTTCAACTTATATTTCACCTCATATTTGTTTGCAAATTCTTGACCAATTGCCAAATCTAACTCATCTGTAAAATTAAAAGTGCCATCATTATTTACTAGATTTCGTAGATCATCCAACATGTCATCATGGTCCATCTGTTCACAATACTCCACTAGTTCAATTTGGTCCACAATAGTCACATATTTCTTTGAATGTTGTGGAGTCCGTGATAATGCTGTTGTGTTTGTGTTAAGAAGATGAATGTTAAAATTAAGATTTACACCTCCGCAGTTCGGTGCAGATTCAACATCATAAACATTTTTCTCTATGTGAAATTGAAGATCAAAGTAAATACCTACTAACATTTCTTCCTCTTTATTTGTGCAACCTTCGATGCCTTTGCAACATTCTTCATTTGTAATGACCTCTACATGTAGTGTTGTTCTACAGTTGAACTCTCCATGATCTAAAAGATAAGCAAGAAGACATTCATCCCTTCGTAAGATGATTGGCAGCAACTTCTCCCATGGATTTATATGTAAGTAACTTAGTTTCAATTCTGTGTCATTTTGATTCAAATCAAGCCTCTTATACAATTTTTCCAAAAATTCCCCCAGGTTAATACTAAAATCTTCAACAATCAAGAGGATAACTTCTTTATTCCTTGGACACCATTTGTACGAACCTTGATCCTCCTTTTATTCAGCATCATATTGAATATAGATAACTGTATGAGGCATTCCTGTAATAAATATACATTATTTATGTTGAGAATAATAGAAATTACATGGTAGAACTTTAAATTATTTTAAGAACGAAATTTATGAAAAACAAATGGTTGTAAGCTTCACATTCTTAACGTCAATGGGTCAAGTTGAGTACTTTGTGACTAGTTTAATTGGGTCCAGTTGAGCTCAACTAGATCTCTCAACAACTCGACTGGATCCAGTAGAGCTCTACCAGACCCAATCGAGTGACCCAGTAGAACTCGACCAGACCAGTCGGGTGATCCAATAGAACTACCAAACCCAGCCGAGTAACCCACTAGAGCTCGACCAGACCAGTCAGGTGATTCAATAGAGCTCTACCAGATCTAGTCGAGTGTTCTAGTTAAGCTCAACCGGACCCAGTCGAGATTTCATACTGTTCATCTTCTTCCTCTTTTTGCGATTTTCAGCTAAAAAAATGCACAATAAACCTCAAAACAGTAATATTATAGATCTATTTTGAATTTAACCTTCTATCAATCAAAAACCCAACTTATAAACAACATTTGAAATGCCCAAACTTTATATTTCGATTTACAGCTAAGATTCATAATATTACATATATCAAACTTACTGTAATGCCCAAAGCTCTCAAAATATGCAATGTCGCCAGAATCACAGCTTGTTGGTGTGTAATAAAAAAACTCTTTTTGAGGATATTTAGATAGTTAATTGTGTCTAGAGTGGAAATAGAGATACTGGGAGTAGGAGGAGGGTTAACATTTGTTCTACTTCCCTCCATGTTTCTTTCCCTAATTTTTTTTAATTTTTTATTGAAATATTTTTTAAAATATTTTAATTACTTTTTTTCTATTAAACATAACATTATAAAAAGGCTATTATAGGAATGTGAAATTATCGCTAAAGAAGGAGCCTAATAAACCTAAAGAAATGAGATGGAAGTCTATCAACCTAAAAAGACACATCTTAATAAGTCTAATAAACTAATTTCCCCGTGTAACTATAACCATAAGTATTTGAAAGGGGAAATTAGACAATATACGGTAATTTAGAAAAAAATTTAAAAAATACAGTAGTTTAAGTTTTTTCAAAGTGTGGTACGGTTTTTATTAGATAAATACAATTTTTTAAAAATTATTTAAAAAAATACGATTTTTTAAAATAGTAACTAGTTTCTGGTAACCAGTTTCCAGAAACTAGTAACTAATAACCAAAGGTATTTATAACAGGTATATAATTGGTAACTAGTAATCAGTAACAAGTTTCCAGAAATCGATAATCAGTAACTATTTTAGAAAATGGTATTTTTCTAAATATTTTTTAAAAAATGATATTTTTCTAATAAAAACAGTATGAAAATTTGAAAAAAGCCTGAGTTCAGTATTTTTGTAATTCTTTTAGTTTTTTATATGCAAAAGTGATAGAAACCAGAATAGATCAGGCCCAGCCCGGATTGCTGAAAGCTGAGGGTGAGGGGTTAGGGGTATAAGGAGTGAACGGGCACTGTCTGATTCCTTTTTTCTTTTTTTTTTCGAGGATAAAAAAGATGAAGTTGAACACTTTGAGAAATTCCATTAAATATGCCTAATGTTAACTCAAATTTGAAAAATATGCATCTCTCAACGTTTTTCGGGGGAAAAAAAAATATTTCTTTGACAATAATACCCAAATGTGTTAAATCGAAAGTGTGATAAAAATCATTGAAATGTTTGAAGTTATTTTGGTCTTTCTAGTACATAAACATAAACATTTGAGGGTTCTTTTTTTTTTTTTTTTGATTAAAAGGAGCATATGACTCAAATTTGAGGTCTTAATAAGCACCTTTTTTGGCTAAATTCTGCTACAAGTTTTGAGACTCCTGTATTAGAACACCCCACCGTTTAACGGCAGTATCCCCTGAACTGAACCCTCTTGTGACAAACAGGAAGATGACCGTACATCTCTCATTCCAGGAGAAACTCGGCCTGGTTCGTCTAGGACGGTTGCCGGGTATTGGGTTTTCTTCCGCGAAGCTGTCCTAAGGTGGGTGTCCTCTAAATTCGAACATTATTTGAAGTTTTTGGTAATTTTGAAGAAGGGAGACAACCCAGTTTGACATTTCTGATCATTTTAAGCTTTGAAACCTCTTTCGCATGCCTTCTCCTCCCCACTATGCCATTCTTTCTCTTCTCTTTGCTCTGTCACTCTTCAATGTGGTCATTTTCATTTCCTTGAATTTTATTTTAAATGCTCTACAAATGTTAGTTCTTTATTTTTGTTCTCTTCCAACTATTTCATATGTCGTGTTATGATGATTTCAATTGATAGTGATATGATTTTGCCTTAACTCCCATTTTAAAAAATTTAACCTGTAAGAGGAATTTGTAATCTTTGTGAAGTATCCACTTTAACTTGGCTTATCTTAGTGAACTGAAAAAATTGGTACTTTTCGGCTTGTATTACTGTTGTGCTCAAGCCTCAACTTACCCATGTGAGATTTTCTCTTGGTCTTGGTCTTTTGCATGTTTATATTTCTTGTTTTGTGTGAAATACAGTTGCCCTTGTATCCTTTGTGACATTTGTTGGCCTGGGCTATACTTGCAGATGACTATTGAAGAGTTGAATTAAAGAGTGAACGGAGAACTTCCTTTTGGAATTATGTAGTGATGTATTAGAGAACCATTTTTGATTTAAGAGGTGTATTTGAATGTTGTTTTGGTGCGTGCATTTTCAAGTCTGCCAATATATACATCTTGGATCTCCAAAGCAGCAGCTACGTTTGCTTACTTTGTCATGATTATGCTCGTCTGTATTCATGGCACTACTACTGATGAAAGAAATTCTAGGTCGACCCTATTTCAAGCGGAACAGTTCACTGGGATTTCGTGTGGCTTCAGCTTTTCATTGGACTGTCTTTATATCGACTAAATATAGAGAATTTAATGTCAGTAGAAATTTTTGGCTGCCTGCAGTATCAGATGTTTGTTGTATACAATATCAAAGTTCTTCTATCCAATATTTTTCTACTAATGTTGGAAGTGAAAGGCTGTGTTGGGAAGTTTCCTCTCATGATGTCCTGTTGAAAAAGCTCAAAATAGCGTTGCAGAGTAGGGAAGTGGATGAAGCCTGGGTATCCTTTTCTGATTTTAGGAAATTGCATGGCTTTCCTGAAGATTCCCTTGTGCATCGGATGCTAACTGAACTTTCGTATTCTTCGAACCCCTACTGGCTACAGAAAGCATGTGACTTGGTCTTGTTAATTTCAAAAGAGAAGTCACGTCTGCTGCAGGGTGATATATTGACAAAACTCTCCCTTTCCTTAGCGCGATCTCAATTGCCTGATGCTGCCACAATGATTCTTAGATTAATACTGGAGAATCACATGTTACCTTCCATGAATATTCTGCGGTTGGTTATCATGCATTTGGTAAAGACAGAACTTGGTATACATCTTGCATCTAATTTCTTGGCTCAATTATGTGAAGGTTTCCTAGAGTTACGTGCAAACAAGAGCAATCATGCAGAACTGTTCAAACCTGATACAATGATATTTAATCTTGTGCTTGACGCGTGTGTGAGGTTTAAATTGGCTTTCAAAGCTCAACAGATTATTGAATTGATGCCTCAGACAGGTGTTGTTGCTGATGCGCACTCCATCATAATTATTGCCCAGATTCATGAGATGAATGGTCAAAGGGATGAGCTAAAGAAATACAAAGATCATGTTGATCAAGTTTCATCTAAGTTCATTTGCCATTATCGCCAGTTCTATGATAGTTTGCTGAGCTTGCATTTCAAGTTTAACGATATTGATGCCGCTGCTGAGCTTGTGGGGCATATTTGCAGGTACCACGAGTGCCTTCCCATTCAGAAAGACAAGAACTCACAGAAGATTTTTCTTGTTCCAATTGGATCTCATAATTTAAAGGATGGGTTGAAGATGCAGATACAACCTGTGCTGCTGCAGAAGGATACTGTCCTGAAAATGGAGAGTAAACAAGAACTTGTTTTGTTTAGGAATGGGAAACTTGTCCTCGGAAACAGGGCTCTGGCAAAACTCATCAAAGAATTCAAAAGGAGTGGGAACATTAATGAGCTGTCAAAACTTTTGCTCGAAATTCAGAAGGCATCATGTTCTTTGAGGGGCTCAAATTTATGTTCAGATGTGATTGAAGCTTGTGTTCGTTTAGGTTGGCTAGAATTTGCTCATGACATTTTGGATGACATGGAAAGCTCTGGGGCTCCCGTAGGTGTTAGTACTTATATGTCACTCTTGACAGTATATTTTAAAGGGAAAATGTTACGAGAAGCAAAGACTTTGCTCAAGCAAATGAGGAAGGCTGGTATGCCAGCGTTTTCATCTGATAAGATGGTTCTCACCACTTGTCTATCGGACATGGTAGATAACAACCCCATGAATAATAATGCATCAAACTGGACTGGTAAGTCAGGTCTAGTTGAGTCTTTGATGCAAGAAATGAAACATGAGAACACAATTCCTTCTATGGCTTTTGAAATGAATTCTTCAATCTGCTATTTCTGCAAAGCCAAAATGATTGAGGATGCTATAAAGACATACAGAAGAATGCAAGAGATAAAAATCCAACCTACTTTGGAGACTTTTACTAATTTGGTACGTGGGTATTCTTCTCTGCGAATGTATCGGGATATTACAATCTTGTGGGGTGACATAAAGAGGAGTATGGAGTGTGGAAATCTTTCAGTAAGCAGAGATTTATATGAGCACTTGCTTATTGACTTCCTTCGAGGTGGTTACTTTGAGAGAGTGATGGAGGTCATCGATTATATGAGGAAACATAATATGTTTACAGACAAGTGGATGTATAGAACTGAGTTCCTGAGACTCCATAAGAATCTTTACAGGAACTTAAAGGCATCAGAAGCTAGAACTGAGGTCCAAAGAAACCGGCTCCGATATGTTTTGGCATTTAGGAAATGGGCTGACATTGATTGATATTTAACAACGGACGGGAATGTCTAGGACATTCTTGGTTCTCTGCTTTTGAACTACACAAGGGCAATATTTTCAAGAATTTGGATGGATAAAGTAATTAGAGGCATGAGTAAGAAAGCTTCGTGAGTTGGCTTTTCTCTGCACTGGCTTCTTGTTTTCGGAAGTACTGGAAAACATCAATCTGTGCATGTGAATGCTTTTGAGTCTGAATGAGACCTAATATGACACCAATTGGGGTTGGAGCCTAGAGGCTTGGCTTACTGATTTGTGACAAGGCATGCAAAAGCATTTTTCATTTTGTTTGCTAACATATGTACAATGATGGGGAACCACCAGGTCCACCACAGCCTGTCCAAATTGCTGATGCTCTAGGCTTCGTGGTATATTTGCACTCAATTTGGCCATTCACAAAAAAATGCCCTGTGTTACCCAGCAATGCAACAAAGGACTTGGGAATTTGGAAGTGTTTCCTCTTCTCGTTTTCATTTTCATTCCATTACTAGTCTTTGGTGAAAAACGAACATAGCCCAATTGTATTCAGTTGTGGGAGGAGAATTTAAGAGTGTTAAACCGAAGGGAAAAACAAAAAGAAGAAAATTTTCTGCAACACCAAACCTTAATCATGTGACGGAATTTATCAGCGACAGGTCGTCCTAATATCAATTTTTATTGTTTCCAATTTCCATTATGAATAGCCTTTTACTTGGTGGAGAATTTATGATAGCCAGACTGTCACGTACTTTTAAGACACCTTGGCTCTTTTGATTGCTTTTCAATTTTTCGCTTGACCAGAGCTGTGCCTGGAATGACAGTCATGTTCTGAGCAATTGTTCTTCTTTGCTCTTGATGTAACCAGCCTTATATACGATTAACTTTTTTTTCTTGCTACCTATAAGACAAGGTCCAAGCAAAAACAAAAAAGTGTTATGGGGTTACCTCAGATTATTGCATTACGAAGAGAGGCAACATAAGCCAGCCTTATTGATACTGGAAAATTCCAAATCAATACTCTCTTAATTCTCAAATCGAAAGAGTGAAGCACGTTGCATTTGTTTAAGGTTTTGAAGAACCCACAAACACAGGTTGAAAATGTTATAGCTCATGGACTCAAGAAGAGAAAAAAGATCCAACTTCTGGGTTTATCATGTCTGATTTAAAGTTTTGCAGCATACAGATTTAGCTGATATAAAAGAGAGGAAAATGCCACCGGTTGAACTAATATAAATCAAATGTCACCAATATTTTCCATGTAAGATTACCATTAGAGTACTGAAAATAGTACATATTTACAATCCATGTTATGATCATCTCGGGACTTGTACAAATTATTCTTAAAAGCTACACTAACCTTCAGAATCGGATAGAAAATAATGGACACCTAAGACAAAACAAACCAACCCTGTTGTAGACTCCACTCTCTCTATATACACCTTAGAATTTCTGAACACTATTGGTCAAAAAATCTCATTATGAAGAGAACGGCCATTGAAAGAGACTTATCACTATCTTATTTATTGAATCTTTGCTTTCTTCAATCTGTGCATCAGAGATTCTATGGACTTCTGTATTCTCGTGCTATTTGTCTGCCTCACCTCCTGAGATACCTCTTGCAATCTCTCAACTCCACGGCCCAAACTAGCAATGGATGGAGCAGCAGGAAGAGATTCAGCAGCACACTCAAACCCATCTCCATAAGCAAGCAGACCCGTGCAAGTTGCAACGCTACACCCAAATGTCGCCCAGGGGAGAAAACCGATCGGCCGGACCTGACGTTTTCTCATTATCTCGTAAAATGCTGTTCTCATAGCTGAGAGGCTGGTTTTCTCAGCCGAGGCTATAACACCATGGGCAACTGCCCTGATCTTCTCAGCAGAAGCAGTTGCTTTCAAAACTGATGTCATTTTGAATCCAGAACCGGTAAAACTTGGAGCAATAATTTTTGACGGACCAAGAGTTTTGCCAAGGACAAGCGCCAATGCCTTCTGAGTTTGAGTCAGAACGATTTTAAGCGAAGCAGGGACATTAAATGTTATGACCTTCATGAAGGTTGATGCAGGTACAACTTTAGAAAGAGATGAAACACCCAAAACTGCTGATGCCCCTGCCCCCACAGCTACAACAGGTTTACTAGTCAACAAACGCTTTCTATCTGCCTGATTTGGCATTTCCTCATCACCTTCATCAGCAGCACAAAGCTGTCCGATCAAATCCTCGACTTCTGAAGGAACTGGATGGTTCCAGTGTTTCCTTAGACCAGCTAAGCTACTGGCATCCACCACTGCAACTATGGTCTTGAACTTCTTAGTTTGGGATCGAAGGGCGTGTGCAAGGAGCACTTGTGACTTGTCATGAACAGAAAGCTCGGAGAACTCGGCCTTGCCTGAGTTGGAATCCCCTATTTTGTTAAGAGGCAGTCTAGCAGCATTGTTCAGAGCAATTCTCAACCCCTCAATGGCAATCCGGAAGGTGTAAACCTCAGACATGATTTTGTTATCAACAGCTTCCCCTTTATTCACGTCATATAGCATCTTCTGAGCATGAGCAAGAGCCCTTCCAATGGATGGGAGATCTACAAATATATTATGCAGATCGACAAGCAAAGGATAAATGGACTGAGCAAATGGTGGAGCCTCGTAACTATCTTGCAGCTGAGTTTCCTCCGAGCCCATTTTGGCAACTGAACTTGATGGACTTAACCTTGATACTGACATCTCCAAATACGGAGATAAAACCTTGACCATTTGTGACTGGATATCATTGGTCAGGAGAAACCTCCTTGAACCCAACGTTGCTACAGAACCAAAAATTTTCTGAGGGGCCAAACTACTAACAAGTCCCTGGAACTTGTTCACCACATCACTTTCACTCGCTGTATCATCCCCACGCAAAGATAAACACGGCGATTCTATCACCAAGAACGATGAACCCACCTCCCGAGCAGCCTTCTTTGCTGCCAAGAGATGTCCATAAAAACTGACACCAAAAACCTCTCGTAAAACCAAATTGCCAGCAACATCTTCGTATTTCTCCTTGCCAACCTTATCCAAGAAACATCGTCTAAGAACTTCAAACGATGAGGTGGGAAGCGGATGCTCAAGACCATCATCCAATTGACACTCTTCAGCAAGTATTTCGGCCCCGTGAGAAAGGCCCACCTGAGCAACGACGGCGTCGGGCTTAATCTCCCTAATCAGACACTTAACATCCGAAGCTGACCGCTCAGATAAGCTCTGAGAAGAAAGTACGTAAATCACAGATTGAGTTTCTTGGTCCCGAACTGCATAAACGAATTGCTTAGTGCGCTCGGGTATGGGAAGCTTGCGAACTAATTCATGCGAAACTCTAAGGTCATCGTGCTTAAGCACCGAAAAGGGCCAAAGATTATGCAGATTCCAGATAAACCCAAGTGCCATTACATCACATGAATACTAGAACCCCTGTTTGGCTATCAAGAAAACAACCAAAAACTACCGAAAAAAATTTCAAGAAAAATTAATCCACCATCAACCCAATGATGCGAAACTGTATATCTATTATACAGAATTGAAAAAAAAAAAAAGCATCTTTACTGCTTACCCAGATGAGTAAAATTAAAGAAACTCCATAAACTCAAAGCAAAACCTTCTTCCCTGATGAATCAAACAGAGAGCGAAACAAAACCCAACTTAAACCCTAAAAATCCAAAACCCATCCATGGAATAATATCTCAATGCAATAAGACGATCCTGATATATCAAAAGGGTTTTCAAGGTACCTGGTTCTGGTTGTTGATGGCCGATCGGTTCTTCTTCTCCGCGTAGAATGATCGACCCTTCTCCAGAATTTGGACGCTTTAACTCAACGGTTGATCCTCATATGTAATTGTGGCTTCTTGTTGGCACGTGCGGTATAAGGTCGGGCGCTTGTTTGTGGAGGACGGGAAACTATGCAAAGCTATTAAAAAAAATGAGGAAATTTAATTTCATATGAAAAATATTTAAAAGAATTGAAAAAAATTTCCAATCTATTTAGAACATTACCATTTTAAAAATATTTAGAAAAGGATTATTTTTCACTAATTAATAAAATATTTGAGGTAAAAAAAAAAAAAACGTTGAAAAATGACACTTAATGGCAAAACCTCCTAAAACCGTATAAAGGTAAGGCTATGTCCTGTAATACTAAGAAAACAGAAAGGCTTCTTTCGAAATTTAAAAAATGTCGGATAAGCAAAATTTTTTTAAAAAATCCGGGATTGATTTAACAAACTATCATTTTTCAAAAATAGTTTTTAAAAAATAATATTTTAATAAATATTTAGAAAAATACCACTTTTTCTTTAAAATTGATATTTTTCAATAGTACTTGAGGTATTCGATTAACTTAATTAAAAGTGACATTTTTCTAAATACTTAGTGATATTTTTCTAATTAAAATTTGAGATTTTTCAAATAATTTCAAAATTCGAAACTTTTCAATTTTTTGAAAAATTACCATAAAAAAAATCAGATTTTCTCTATTTTATTTTATTCTGAGTTAAATATAGTAATAATCCATGAGCTATACTTATTTATCACTCTACCATTGAATTTTTAACTCATATAGAAATGGCCTCTCGAATTATGTAAGTGTTACAACAATGACCTTTTTGTCACAAACTGTTAGTTTTTTAACATAAAATAGTCAGACATAGAGTATAATTGGGCAATATTTATTTCTATGAGTCAGAATCTCATTTTTAGCCATAATTACTGAACTGTGCGCTTTGCACATGATTCATTTCTGTTAAAAATTTAACATATTGTGAAAAATAGTTATTATTGCAATAATTGTATAAGTCTTAGTAGTCTATTACGTAAATTAAAAATTTATAATCTCATTCTTGACCATAATTACTAAACCGTATGCTCTGTAATAACTTATTTCTGCTAAATATTTAACCGTTTGTGACAAAAAGATTATTGTTGCAACAATTATATAATAATTATTATAACAATTACATAATTTAGGGACTATTATTATATAAGTTGAAAATTCAGGGGCCAAAGTCATGTATAATTCAAGGGCTATTAATATCATTAATTATTTTATTTTTTTTATTTGATGAACAAAAATATTCTTTTTCATTATTTATTTTTCTTATTACTAAAATTAGCCTTGAACCTAAACTCACACTTTGAGTACACTCGTGCATGGTCTTGGCAAAACATTTGAAGATTGGATTGGAGTTAAGGACGGCGGGTCAATGCTGCATTTTGTGGCCATGGTTCCAGAGTCAACGTGGCAGACGAGGTCGTTCCGGTGGTGATAGGTGAATGCGGAGGTTGTGGCAGCAGACAATAACAAATTGAAGACGACATTAGCAGAAATAGATGATCCCAATAGTGCAAGAAAACAGTCAATGTCACGACAGGAAATCAAGCCGTAACTTTTAGTAATTTTAAGTGAAATAATAATAAAATATTAATTTTACTAAATTCATGAGAAATCGAGTATTAGATAATTTCTTTTTGATTCTCAAATTATTATGAATTATATAATATTCAAAACCCTTATTAGTTTTAATTACTTAAGAAAAATACCCGACAAGGTTCAAGAAAATTTTCAGCTATCTCATTTGAATACTTATTAACAAACCATCAATTTTTATAAATTGAATTTAACTAAAAACTTTAGTCTAATGTTCAAAATAATTTACATTAAATCACTTGTAGTTTTAAGATCTTAAATTAATAAGAAAACTATCCTCATACATCTATTTAGTAAATTTATTGATCTTAGCTAAATAATTAGATAAGGAAAAAGAAATTAACAGAGAATAGATACCATCAGGGAAGAGGAGTGGGAAAGCAAGTACAAGCTACGCAGCTTGTCCGACCACTGAGATTACTACCTCAAATAGACGAATACCTGAAAGTGGGAGAAGTAGAGGGTGAGCATTCACATGCTCAGTAGAATTTCAATTACCTTTTTGAATGGATGCAATTTTACCAAACCTGCATGGTTAATATCTTTTCCAAAATCTATTTATAAACCAAGTTTATAGAATAATTGATATCTAGAATATTCACATATCCAAAACCAAAACTAGAAACACATGATTGCATATATCATACATCATCCAATGTAAATGAGTGAGCTCTCATCCTCCCATCACGGCCTTGTAATACCTCCGTAGCAGAGGTACCCAGCATCTTGACACTACCCATAGGTGTATCAGCCAAAAACCTACGTAGGGGCTTAGGTATTTCACTTAGCGCTGCAGCAACTCGCCAGCAATCTAAACTACCATGATGCAATAATGGAACTCAAGTATGTGATTCTATGGTATGTACAACACGTAACAGGATATGTAATAACTATGTAAAATATTCTCCAAACAATGCTTTAAAAATACCACTTGGTATTATTCTGTGAATAACTGTAATATGGGCAGCACACCATTGTATTATCCCATAATCACAATTTAAAAATATGTATAAAATTCCACATTGTCCAATCTCAGTATAATCTAATCTGTTTCAATAATTTATTAATCATCGTAAAATTTACGATTTTTAATAAATCAATTATAATGTAATTATAAATCAAAATAAGTATTAAACCAGATAATTGAACCCCTACATCGATATGGTAGTAATAGCAAGTTAATGACGCTCGAAAAAACTTCCGTTAGTTACTTGGGTGTTCAAACGGCCATTTTAGGATCCCGGTAAGTTCACTTGAAAAAGTGACTTTTCCACCTGAGCCTCAGATGAAGAAACGGAGGTCACCACTGAATTTAGAGCACCTAAAAATACTATATTAGACATATAATTTGTCAAAAGTAGGTTTCGAGGCAGAATCCACCCTATGGCACGCATAATAATACTATTCACGAGTCTCGAAATTTGTGTCACTTTAAAATATAGTGATATTATACATCAAAACCCGTTTCTCAACCTCACTAAATCTAAATTTAAAATCAAAATTCAATTTCGAGATCTCGAGCCTTAAACGGGCTTTAAATTCGAGAATTACAAAAATGTCTTTTTTTGGAATTAATTTGAAAAAAATATATTTTTTTAAAAGTATTTAGAAAAATATCATTTTTGCTGAATATTTAAACAAATATGACTTTTCTGAAATATTTCAGAAAATATCATTATCACAGAGGTATTTCAGAAAATATCACTTCCAAAAATATTTAGAAAAAATATCAACTTTACTGTTTATTCGTAAAAATGTTATTTTTGCATAAATATTTCGAAAAATAACACTTTTCTAAGCTCAGCCCAAGGCCCAATCAGAATAGTAACACATTTCCAACCCAACACTGTTTTGATTTGCAAGAAGACCACTTTTTGTTCTGAACTAGAAAAATACATATTTTTCAATAACACACTTTTGGATATCATTTCAACTTCTACCACTGTAATTATTTATGATTTTTTTGCCCCTCTTTCAGCTCATATAATTATCTCGGGTGAAATAATTACCTAACGAAATAATTATAAAATTATCACTTTTTACAAACTTTGGTAAAAAGACCCAAACAATGAAAATCTTACCGACGGCGGATTAACGGCCGAGACGGTTGAGAAATGACGGCGCCGATGAGACGAATACAATAGTGCCGACGGTGTCATGAAATGAGGTCTAACGGAGCTTCGGCGAGTGAAAAACCGAGTGGTGGCGAGAATCTTTGAAGACTCCGTTTTCTGGTGACCGGCAGTAGTTCATGGCGGTGGGTGTGGGCTGGCAGCTAGGGCGGTAGTGGCTCGTTGGCGGAACTTTTTTCTCTCTCTCAACCCCCTTATGTGAAGAAGATGAAAAAATCTGTGGATTTTTATGCAATTATTCGATACTCTAGCACCCATTATTAAATTCTAGATATTTTAAATTTTAAAATATAAAAATCCTTTATTACAAGTTTACCATTTGGTTATAAATTACCCTTTTACCTTTTTTAGATGACCATATTTTACATCCTCCCCTCATTCAAAGAATTTCACCCCAAAATTCAAACATAACGGTTAATACAAATAAAAAGTTAAGAAGAATAAACCATCAGTGATAGGATGTAGGAGGATCGAATCAAACACTAATAAAAAAAAGAGCGTGAAACTTACCATTTGCACCCGGTTTTAGAATCTCGTCAACATGTGGATGCCACACAAGGTATGAGCTAAATTTGTACACAAAATTATATGGAATCATAACGTGACCTATCCTTAGATACAAAAACATTGATACATAAAAAAAATGAGAATGATGTTTTTAAATCGGTACACAAAAAAGGAGTAGTAATAATAATTAAGACTGAGAGTCGATAATATAAGACTCCTATAACTTGAGTGCTGATTGTTAGGCACTAAACTAGAGTAGCAGATCAAATGTCGAATACATATGATACCGTTCCTTTGATCATACCATATCAATATCATACTAGGATAATCCCATTTGTCTGTATCTAGCACTCGGTCCTAAACAATCACTGAGTTCAAAGACTCTAATAATATTCTGAGTAGTAATTAATACCCTTGTATTATACTACACAAGATAGACAAAATCAAAGGTTAGATACCACGATGAATGTACAATGACAAGAGTCATTTAGCATTCTTCATGACGAGTGAGAAGCAACCAAATATACAGAATACTTCTAGTAGAAAACATGACTAGAATCGCCAAGATAGAAATATCTATTAGAGAAGTACATAGCTCACTGTAGTCTAAACATATAAAATACAAGTATCCACATAATAAGTATTACCCAAAAACTTTCCAAGTCTTTTACCCAAGGTAATATTATATCATAATAACTCATACCATAATTAATTCCAGAGACTCTCTAAGTCTTTTTACGCAGTATAGAACTATATAGTTGCAAGTCAAACAAATCACCAGTGAATCCAAGGACTTTCAAAGTCTTTAATACAAGGAAAGGTCATATAGAAATGACTCTATTTTTCTAAATGCAAGCAAAATTGATAACAATACCATAATGTACCAGAAATAAGGTTTCATCAGAATAGACTATCTCCGCAGCGATGCCTGTCTTCTATTTCACCACATTTCATTTTTAAATTGAGAACAGTTTGAAAATATTTTTGAAAACATGGATCACAAAAATCAGGGGCATATAAGAATAATACACTAGTTCACAATAAGGTCTCATCTTGGCCATAGGTAAACCAAACCTGTACTCCAAGTATTCATTTTGAAAATATAATAGGAAGAGTTTAACAACTCTCTATACAGATCCACGAGTGAACCGATCTCAAATATCATCCATTATGTTACTATAATGATGCTTAGGTTTAACTCAAATACAGTAATGAGTCACATGCTTAACTCAATACCAACAATTCAATCAGAGTTACAACTCACAATAGATTATGACAAGTGTATTCACTAATTCTTTAAAATCAAAACAAAGTTTCCTAAATGATACTTATTAAATTAAATAAAAGCAAAAAAAAATTCCTAGCTTTATATGTACAGTTTAAATAAATTATCAAGTATTTACAACATATCGATTCTCCTTAAAATATAGTTAAGCATAATAGATATGTTTTTTAAAATTTCAAAATTTTTCCAAAGTTTTTAAACATGTCTTTCTAAGGGATTCAAAACTACACATTCTTTTAACTGACGTATCATATATGTAAACACTTTTCAACAATTATTTATTTATGAAAAATTCTAAGTATATAGATAATATGTTTATATATATATATATATATTAAAGCCTTACCCAATTTGTCAAGGATGTTCCTGAAAAATAACCTTTTTGCTTAGCCAATCAACTTGTAACATAAACAATCCTAAGAATTTAAAAGCTCAATTTATGTTTTCAAAGGAAGTACCACACATTAATTTTGGATAACTCAATTTCTATTAAACACTAAATCAAGTGTACTAATTCATAGTTTGCATTTATTTAAAAAGAAAAAAAAATCTAATTTCCATGAATTCTAAAAGTTCTAATGAAAATGTCATGGATTAGTATGTATCACCTAAGTCCCTTCAAGACTCAGGTATTTTAAACTAATATATTTTCATTTGAAGCTCAAATGAGGCATCATCCCAAGTCCCCAATACTAAAAGTTCTCAATACTTAGGATGCCAAATTAAATCAACCACATGATTACTCAATTATCCAATTGAGATTACCAAGGTAAGGTCAATCCAACTTGACTTAATCAGTGAAAAATCATCTATTACTCAACATGGATTTAACAATCCAAGATTCACCAACATCATGTATGTATCAATAAAATAAGTCACATATATAATGAAAGCATTGAAGTATTAGCATATCCAAATAACAAGGCACATAAAATTAAAACAATAAGGTTTTACAAAACTTCTAACCAAGATTCAAAATTCCCAAATTTCTCCATTCACACTAGATTCTAAACTAGATATTATGACCAAGTTTTACTTAGCAAAAGTTCATATAACAAAATATTATATACATGGCATCTTTGACACATACACAATTCTTCAAAAAATTTATACTTATACCGCATTAATTCATACCAAAGGTTTTCTAAGAAATCAAACTTGTTTCCCAAAGTTGCCACATAATTTTTTTTTTTCATATACATCCCCATGTTTAGTTCCAAATAAACTTGTAAATATATATATGAAAGTACATTTTAGCTTCTAAGTAGCTTCTAAGTTAAATACCAAGAATATCTATTATATTCAAAACTAGAAAGATACTTGAAACTTTAAGTTATGAAAATTTCATTGATCTAAAGAATTCTCCAACTAGTACTATCAAATGTAGATTAGGCTTTATTTAGTACCATAACAAAATTTTGTATACACCAAGGTTTTACACTAGTGCAGTCTTACCAAATCCAATTTCAAATAGCCCATAAATTTTTGAAACTATATATCCATTGAAAAAATAAATTACTTTTACCTATCCATTATTTAAATTTGAAACATCCATGGTTCTCTTGAAAATAAAGAAATACAATTTATCAAACATAACATTTACTTTATTTCAACCTCTGCAAATCAATTTGGAGATTTAAAAGTTACTAAAACTATGCAAGAAAGTTCTAAGTCTGATAAAATTACCAATAACTAGATAATTTCTTACCCAAGGATTATAAAACTGATATTTTAAAGAGAAAATATAAGACTGAATGAATACCACATCTAGATACACAAATCTATCTTTCAATTAGTGAAAATTTATCTTAATCCATTAATCATGATTTTTTTGTTCAAAAGTTTAACTTTAAAAAGACAAGTAAACTTAGGTATGTAGCTATCAAATAGGTAAAATAAATTGTCACAAGTAAACAACTTACTAGGGAACATAATTACAATAATTTAGACAAAATGAATGACTCAAGAATTTCAGATCAAATTAAATCATTTATTCAATCGATGCACTACCAATGTCAAACTAGTCTTGGTAGACCTAGTAGAATACCACATTTAAACAAACTCAATATATCATACTAATTTGTTAAACAACGAGCTATATATCATGTAAAAATATCATCATCAATTATCAATTACTCCAATTGAGTTATTAAAAACATTCAAAAATTGAGAAAGTTAAATCACATCCCAAAAATTTACGAAACATAGGACCAATCCGAGGTATTTAAAATACCTAGTACGAGATAGATATCGTAGAACCTATAGAGTTCGCTCATAACTCACCCCCTGAATGGACATAGGACTGCAAGTAGGAATTTCCATTTGAATCAGAGAATTTGGATAGAAGTACAACTCACTAGTTTCGTGTCAATCCCATCACCTCTAAGACTAGAATTTTTTAGGTTGTAACCATCTTAAGGATACTAGAGTTTCACTTTAGAAATGAATGAAGGATTCAGGATGAATCAGAGTAAAAACAACATATTTAGCCAATTCCTAAGTGATGTATGAGGTATTTGTCAAATATTTTCCAAAATCCTTTTTAAACAGTAAAATATCACAGGCAAGATCCCAGACGGATCTGAAGCCTGCGGCTCTGATACCTCAGCTCTGATACCATTTTTGTCACTACAAGAAATCCAAGCCGTAACTTTTAGTAATTTTAAGTGAAATTATAATATAATATTAATTTTACTAAATTTAAGATAAGTCGAATATTAGATAATTTCGTTTTGATTCTCAAATCATTATGAATTATATAATATTCAAAACCATTATTAGTTTTTAATTACTTACCGACAAGGTTCAAGAAAATTTTTAACGATCTCATTTGAATACTTATTGAGAAATCATCAATTTTGGTAAATTAAATTTAACTAAAAATTTTAGTCTAATTTTCAAAATAATTTATATTAAATCACTTGTAATTTCAAGATCTTAAATTAATAAGGAAACCATCCTCATACATCTACTTAGTAATTTATTAATTCTAGCTAAATAATTGGATAAGGAAAAAGAAAGTAACAAAGAATAGATACCCATTGAGAAAGAAGAGTGGGAAAGCAAATACAAACTACACAGCTTATCCGACCACCGAGATTACTACCTCAAATAGACGAGTACCTAAAAGTGGGAGAAGCAGGGGGTGAGCATTCATATGATTAGTAGAAATTCAATTACCTTTTTAAATGGATGCAATTTTATCAAATCTGCATGATTACTACTTTTTCCAAAATCTATTTATAAACTAAGTTCATAAAATAATTGATATCCAGAATATTCACATATTCAAAATCAAAACCAGAAACATATGATTGCACATATCATACATCAAACTAATGTAAATGAGTGAGCTTTTATCCTCTCATCACGGCTCTGTAATACTTCTGTAACAGAGGTACCCAATATCCTGACATTACCCGTAGGTGTATTAGCCAAAAAACCTGTGCAGCGGTCTAGGTCTTTAACCTAGCACTGCAGCAACTCGCCAGTGATCTAAACTACTATAATATAATAATAGAACTCAAGTGTATGATCCTATGGTATGTGCAACATGTAACAGGATATGTAATAACCATGCAAAATATTCACCAAACAATGCTTTAAAAATACCACTTGGCATTATTTTGGGATTAACTGTAATATGGGCAGCACACCGCTGTATTATCCCGTAATCACAATTTAAAAATATGTATAAAATTCTACACAGTCCAATCCCAGTTCTAATGTGTTTCAATAATTTATTAATTATCATAAAATTCACGATTTTTCATAATCAATTATAATGTAATTATAAATCAAAACAAGTATAAAATCAGATAATTGAACCCCTAACTTGAAATGGTAGTAAGAGCAAGTTAATGATGCTCGAAGAAACTCCTGCTGATCACTTGGGTGTTCGAACGACCGTTTCGGGATCCTAGTAAGTTCACTTGAAAAAGTGACTTTTCCACCAGAGTCTCAGATGGAGAAACAGAGGTCACCATTGAATTCAGAGCACATAAAAATGCTAGTTAGATATATAATTTGTCAAAAGTAGGTCACGGGACGGGACTCATCCTGTGGCACGCATAATGACACTATTCATGAGCCTCAGAATTTGTGCCACTTCAAAATATAGTGATCTTATATATCAAAGCTCGTTTCTCAACCTCACTAAATCTAAATTTGAAATCAGAATTCAATTTCAAGATCTCGAGCCTTAAACAGGCTTTAAATCCGAGAATTACAAAAAGTCTCTTTTTGGAATTAATTTAAAAAAGTCCACTTTTTCTAAAGTAATTACAAAAATATCATCTTTGCTGAATATTTAAACAAGTATCACTTTTCTAAGATATTTCATTATCATAGAATTAGTTAGGAAAATATCACCTTCAAAAATATTTGAAAATATCAACTTTACTATTTATTTATAAAAATGTCATTTTTGCATAAATATTTCGAAAAATAATACTTTTTTAAGCTCAGCCCAAGGCCCAATCAGAATAGTAACGCATTTCCAACCCAACACTGTTTTGATTTGCAAGAATACCACTTTTTGTTCTGAATTAGAAAAATACCATATTTTTCAATTCGAAAATTAACACAGTTTTTGATATCATTTCAACTTCTATCAACTATAATTATTCATGAACTTTTTATCCATCTTTCACCTCATATAATTACCTTCGATAAAATAATTACATAACGAAATAGTTATAAAATTATCAGTTTTTACAAACTCTGGTAAAAAGGCCCAAACGGTGAAAATCTTACCAGTGGTAAATTATTGGCCGAGACTGGTTGAGAAATGATGGTGACGACGAGACGAATCCAATGGTACTAGTAGTGTCACGAAAGGAGGTTCGATGGAGCTCCGGCAAGCGAAAAACCAAGCGGTGACTGGAATCTTTGAAGACTCCGTTTTCTGGTGATTGGCGGTGGTTCATGGCGGGGACGACTGATGTGTCTTCGTCGGTAACCGGCGATGGGTGCGGGCTGGCAGTTGAGGCAGCAGTGGCTCATCGGCAGAACTTCTTTCTCTCTCTCAAGCCCCTCATGTGAAGAAGACGAAGAAATCTGGGAGTTTTTATGCAATTTTCGATACTGTAGCACTCATTATTAAATTCTAAATATTTTGAATTTTAAAATCCGAAAATCCTTTATTGCAAGTTTGCCATTGGGTTATAAATTACCCTTTTATCCTTTTTTAAATAACTAGATTTTACAGTCAACACCATCCAACAGCATGGCCAGATCCATGGCTCTGTCTTCTGAAATCACTGCCACGTTGATGTTTATATTGTCCAGACTACAATTCCTGCAATTTCCTACCCATTTTTCTAATTTATAGATAGTGATTCAGTGGAAACCAATTACTAGTCACCTTTGTTGATGAGACTAGTTAGAATACATCGACTACAATTAAAGACAACCATGGAGGCCATTTTTACCCCATTTCTTTTGGAATCCTTGGTTTTTCTGTGGTGGAGAGAATTCAATGAAATTTTTTTTATTTACTTTTCATATATGGTAGGTGTAAATCGCCTCCAAATTCTTTTTTCTTTAATTAAAAAAAGTCAATATAGTTCAAAGTCAATAATTTCATTAAGTTTGCAATTATTTACTATTTTTTCCTTAGTAAATCAAGCAAGTTTTATTCAAAAAAAAAAATAAAATCGAATAGCTATTTAATATACAACTTAATTGTTTTTTTTTTGAAGATTTTTTTTTAGGTTTTTATTCAAGTAAATTTTTTTTTTTGTTTTCATTCAAGTAAATAACTAAATATCTTACTAATTTACCATTTTATTATATTCAAATAAATTAAGTAACTAATTGATATATCATTTAATTACCATTTTTTCTCATTTAAATTATGTAACATAGTAACACATTGATATCATATATGAGTGCTAAATTAGTAGTATATTGTTTTATTAATGGTAAATAAATAATGTATATATTGTTATACTGATTATATACATTAGTAAATCAAATATCTACACTTGTGATTTAATGATAAAATATAATAAATAAATTATATACATCGTCATATTCTGGTGAATAAATTATATGCATCAGTAAATCAATATTATATACATTGATAAATCAATTATATATATTAGTAAATTAGTTATATATTATGGTGAATCAATTATATACAAGGATAGGTCAAATTAAATTAAATATGGATATAATAGTAAGCTTAAATCATTATTACCAAAAAAGATATAAAAATTAATAAAATAAAAGAGATATTTATTAATATATATATATTAAAAAAGGGTTATAAGGTGTAATTTTTTCCTTTTCTTTTTGGCTATTAGTAAAATCGCCAACAAATTAAACTTCTCTAAAATATAGGAAAAAGTACATAAATACCCTTTCTTAAGCATATTTTCAAAAATATAATTTTTTACTTTTATTTCGCCAATACTCATTCTTATACCCCCTTTTGGAGAACTGTGCTATAAATATTTTATACATGAAGTATGTAAAACTCTTAAATTTATTAATGGTATTGAGGTAATTTCTTATCGATTTTGGGCTGCAAAATTAATTGAAAAAAAAGCTAAGTTGAGTAAGAAATTTGAATTAGGAGTTTAAGTGTGAAAGAAATTGAAAACTTAGGACCAAAATAAAATTTTTGGGGTCTAGACTGAAGGGAAATTTAAAGAAATGGGGGTCCATTTATAATTTTAAAAAGCTGAGGACTCAATGGCTTAAATCCCTCAAATCCCAAATCCCCTTCTCCCTTATTCATGATCAAACTCTCTCTCTCTCTCTAAACTCTCGATATCTCCCCTTGTCTTGCTCAACCTAGTGCCACCGCCCCTCCTAAGCATAAATGTTGAAAGCTAAAAACTTAAGAGTTTAATAAAGTCCATTTACATTTTTCAAAGGCCTATCATATACACAAAGTCTTTGAGCGTAAATAAATCTCTCTCATACATCAACTTATATGTAGAGAAGTGGTGGCAGCAACATCAATGACGGTAATGGCGGAGCTTAATTAGAGAGTGAGAAAATAGAGGGAACGAGAGGAAAGAGAGCAATGAGATAAGAGGGAGGCGATGACGATAATGGCAGAGCTGAATTAGAGAGAAAGAAAATAAAGGGAATAAGAGGGAAGCGAGTAATAACATAAGAGGAAAGAAGTAGATAAGAGGGGGTGTGAGATAAGAGAGAGGGAGTGAGAGATTCAGAGGGGTTTGGACAGAAAATCAGAGAGGAGAAGAAGAAAATAATGATGAGGAGAGGTGGCCTGAAAAAAAGAAGAAGGGAGAAAATGGGTTTAAATACGACAGGGGATATATAATGACGATCTTTATCGTCGTCATAGTTGAAAGAGATATTATTACTTTTATACCCTGTAATTTAACATTTTGCTCAAATTATACTTTTGTATTTTATTTATTATCAATATTGATTTTTAGATTTGAAATTTGTTACAAATTTATACCCTAATACCAATTTAGAGCAGTTAATTTACGAAATTGCTATTTAAAAAATTGAAAATAAAATATATTATAAAAATTGATCCGAGAATAGGTTTATTAAATCATCTTGGTAAATTGACTACTCTAAATTAGTATTAGGGTATAAATTTGTAACAGATTTCAAATTTAAGGGTCAATATTGATAATAACCAAAACAGAAGATATAAACTGAACAAAATGTCAAAATACAAAATATAAAAATGATACTATCCCTAGTTGAAATGATACATTTCCAATTTAAAGCTAAAATTTTGGACGACTAATAAGTTCTATTAAAATTTCAGCGAAATGTCTATAGTGATGACAATTATCGCTATAGACAATTGTTAAAACTTTTTTTTAATTTTAAAAATTAAAAATTAATTTTTAAAAATTCTTTAATTTTTTTGAAAATTAAAAGAGAAAATTTTTTTATGTTAATTTTTACAGTGGCTAATTTTAAAAATTCGTTAATTTTTTATGTTAAAAAAAAGAAAATTTAATTCAATAGGTTTATAGCAATGACAATACTCTAGACAATTAATTTTCTTATTGATTAAATAAAAATAAAAATATCTGTGTCGTCGCTATATAGACCCGGATATTCTCATTCTCCCAAGAGAAGCTAAAAAAGGGCGCCTCTTTATTGTAGGTTACAATGTTTTTTTTTTCCGTATATATCTAAAGCAATGACAAGATCGTCAGTACAGGTAGGACCTATAGCAATAGCGAGATCTATTATAATAATATTATAGAATAGATCCCGTTGCCTTATCCTAGATCTAAGATCCCTATCTCTAACGTATAATATTAGAATATTAATATAATAGTAAACCTAACCGGCTATTGGGATTTCCGGGAATCTTGCTATAAGTTTTTTGGTCAAAATTCTATGTTTGATCCACTAAACTGACCACTTTATGAAGTCGTCACTAAAGGGTGTGGTCTATTGCAACGAGAGTATTTTGGTAAACTCAATTGTGTAGTTCAGGCATATTATGTCAGTTTCTTGAAACAATTAGGAAGAGAGAGATGTGTCTTCGTTCTTCTTCTTTTTTCCTTATTTTTTTAAACTAAAAAAAATTAAAAATGAATATTAACATATGTACTTTATAATGCTTTTAATGATTAAAAGTGGAGTAAAAGGTTTTCTCACTGTTCAAATCACTTAATTGGGTAGGCATTTATAATCTGAATGCATGTATTTGCAAAAGTCAATTATCTGATTAGTTTTCGTAAAAACCCAAACGTCAGGTGTTTTTATGTGATTTTACCTTCGTACATATTAGTTTCTACTTATTTCTCTTTCTTTTTTCTTTAACAGCTTTTTTTATTTCTCTCCTCCTCTCCGAAAAGTTATGAAAAACAAAGTGATCTATGGAGTGTCATACTGGATAGGCTTGCTTTAGGTATTATTTCAAACCCTTTCAACAGTTGTCGTGATATGACTATAAGTAATGCTTCTCTTAAAGCTTGATCTTGTTCCATTTGCTATATTAGTGTTATGGCGCCTATTATTTAGGTTAGTCATTTTAAAGATTATTTGCAATTGTAAATTGGATGGTTCAGCACATTGTAACAGTTTCTGCAAGATCTCGTAAATTAGATGTTTCAATTAAGATTGCCATATATATTAAAGAGCATCAGACACTTGCACTACACATAAGAAATTTGTAATGATCAACTGTTTAATAAAATAGCATTTCAAGACATACTGTTAACCGGTTATCAGTTATTATATCTTGCAGAATGATGAAAAATACCAAATTTTAATTGCTTCGTTTATATGCCATTATACTTGCGATTGTATGGATTCCATAACTAAGTAAAAAGTTCTTACCTATTTTTTTATTTTATTCTTATACTTTTATTCAGAAAAAGAAAAGGCGATAAGAAGTAAAGCAAAGAATGGCATCCAAAGTTCACAGGCATTATACATGAAAAGTGCTAACGACCATACATATGTATATAAGAAATAATACTATATAGTATTTGCTTATGGCGTCACTTCATATACGTATATTTTATTAATAAATAGCTCATTTGATTCGCAACTGATGTAGTACTGTTTGGACAAATGTCCTGATCACATCAAATTAGTAACACCAAATATGTATGTAGTTTATTCATTTGGCATAGAAATAATGTGCGTAACTAGACAAAAAATTAATTCGTGTTATTTCAGGGTCATTTGTAGCAAAAATTCTCAACCTTTAGTACCTTTGGCATTTAGGTCCTCAATCTTTAAATTTTGGCATTCAATTCCTGAATCTCCTAAAAGTCTAGCACTGTTGGTCCTCTTGTCAATTCTATCTACGATCCAACTAATTTAAAGAAAACATCTGCACGAATAAACCAAAAAGAAATTCAAACTCATAGATATTGTCTTTGAAGAAAAATCTCAGATTAATTATGACAATATTTTCAATTACAAAGACCCAAAAACAAAAAAGAAAAATTGGTAATTATTTCTTATCATTATGAAAGTCATCATCACAATCTATTAATACGGATTTAGTATCTCAATTGCTATTAAAATTTTATAAACATATTTGTTTAATTCTTAAACTTTGTAATGGCGGATTCAACAACAAAATCAAAAAAATAAAGAATAAAATAAAGATAAAAAAACTATGTATTGACGTCTTTTTGGCCAGTAAAACTAGGGGATGCATTTAAACACCACATAAAGCTCCATCTTGAAGAGGTGGAAAAAAAATTTTAGATTTGAATAAGAAAATACGAACCTTTAAATGGTAATTTGAATTTCACCCACTTCCTACTCTTCATCATACTACCCGAAAATCTTAGCATACGAAATCCACAAATATACATCCTCAACATCCTACAAAATCAACTTGTAATGGACCAAGAAAAAGGACTTCTGTTGACTAAGCTCTTGCATCCTTACCATCAATGAAACAGAGTGAGGAAAGGTTCTAAGCTTTATTTATTTTCTCCTCCTTTCAATTTCAAAATGTTGGGTATTACTAGTTAGTTTCTTTCCTAACATGTGTTTCTTCAAAAGAGAATGGATTGATTTTGAGTTCTCTCAGTGAGTTCTTTTTTTTCCCTCCTTCGTGTAGATGTCTTTTTTAGACGGAATAATTGGATAGAGTTGACAGGAGGACTAACAGTGTAGCACTTTTGAGAAGTTCGGGATTTAAATACTAAAATTTAAAAATTGAGGACCTAAATGCCAAAAAGGATAAAAGTTAAGAAATTTTTGCTGCAAATTATCCGTTATTTCATGTATCAACTTTGATAAATTTACATGATGTGTGATTTTATTTTTTATAGTCCATGAATGTTTTGTTGTATATGTTATTTTATTTTACCCCGTTTCATATGTCTAACTGAAATGTCACATCACAACGGACATTCAGCATTTGGACTAAAGTTAATTGGTGTTTGGCAAAAAAACGTTATGAGATAATAATGATCGTAATTAATTGAATGGATGTGGGGGTCGTGCAAAGCAACGCGGAAACGGAAGAAGAAGCGAAAATTATAAATAAGTTAACGAAAGAATTGTTCTATAAAAGAGAAAAAAAAGTTAGGTGATGGAAAGGAGAGGAAGATGACGATCTTTGGCCAGGAAAAAAAAAAAAACCATAAAAAAACAATAAAATAATTAAAAATAAAAAAGAAGAAGATTCGTAGAAGTACTCGCAGGTCGGCAGGGGTCATAACTCACAAAGATTCAAATGACGTACAATTTTTTTTTTCCCTTTTCAGATGACGTACCATGAACTTAGAAAAACAAAACTCCCCTACATATAACGTGATTAGGCTTGACGTAACACAACGTACCAATACAGACAAAAAGAAGTGACTCATTTTCCTCTGAACGAATATATACAAAAAAGGGACTTCTACAATACGGTAAGGGGTTTTTACCGTATTGATACGTGCTACGTTGTAGCCTTTGGATCGAAATCGGATGGCTAATTTTAATGGACTTCGTGTGCACTCATGAACACTTAATCTAAATCACTTAAATAAAGGAAAATAAAATATATAAATATTTCCCTTTTCATTTTCTTCCTTTTGCTCTTGTTCATTCCTTCATACATCTTTTTTTTTTTTAAGAAAGGACCTCGATAGGTTTTCTGGATGCAAAATTCTCGCATTCCATAGCTAAGATAACCAGCTAAAATCAATGAAACATATGGTGTCTTTTAAAATTTTTAACTCTTAAAATCCTTAATAATCGAAATTTCGTTCTCTCAACTTATATATATATATATATGCATATGTTGGGACTTCTGAACTCAGATTTACTTGGGATTTTGGGTGATGGATTTTAGTACTTGATTTGATTTCTAGGTGATGGTCATTATGTCTTTTAATTTTTTTTAGTGCTTTATTTACGGTCATTATCGGATCTCTTGTTTACTTTAATCCATCACTGTAAATCTGAGAAAAGCCTTATGGCAGTGAAGAAGAGATGTGATTTGCTGCGATTTTTCCAAAAAAAAAATAAATAAATAAATTCTACCAAAAACACTCAGGTAGTGAAGAAGAGAGAAGATGTAATTTGCTGCGATTTTTCAAAATAATAAATAAACAAATAAAAAAAAAAAATCCCCCAAGAACACTCAGGTGAATGAGCATTGCATGAGCCTTGAGTGTTCTTTACCATATTTTTATTTTCCTTTTTCGTTTTTTTTATTTCTTTTAACAGGTTATCTTTATTCTTTTTTTTTTTAAAAAAAAAGAATCGAAAAAAAAATAGATCCACGAGACAGAGGTCTGGGAGTTTACGGTTTATCTAACAAGATGAAGAAGACGGAAATATAGTTTTGTTTCTTTCTTTTTCTTATGTTTTTTTATTCTTAATTGGGAAGTATTAAATGGAATGGTTTTTAGAATACTTACTATAAGTCCTAGCTTTCACCCAATGAGAATATGTAAAACTATTACCATATGGATACGGCAAAAAGGCCATACCATACCCTAGAAGTTTCCATAAAAAAAAAAATGGACGGACTAATAAATTGGGCATTATCTTTAGGATGGGGCTATAGCAGGGTCGTCTCTACGTAAGACCTCTGTTTATACACCGTTTGATGGGAATCTGTGGGGAATCTGTTTATACACAGATTCCCATCAAACAGTGTATAAACAGGGCTTTACGTAAGGACGCCCCTACTATAGACGCGCCCCTATCTTAATTATCCTTTAATAGTTAATTTGTCGGGTCAATTATACTAATAGCGTCTGAATTATCCTATGGGGTATATATGGGGCCCTAGGCAAAAATTTTATTTTATGTCCGTAGAAGGAAAATATATATTTTTTTCTTTCTATTTTTTAAATAAAATTTTCTGATCCAACTGTTTTTTAATATTCCTTCACTAAATCCCCATAACAACATCAAGGTGTGGTACTAGCTTGAAAGTGGAAAAAAAAAATTAATAAACGACATTCAGGAGATGAAATGGAAACTAAAAATGCATACCAGAGTAGTTTTTAAGTATAAAACTAATTATTAGATAAGACGGAAAATCAGTATCTCAAAAGGTAAAATTGATTGAAAACGATTATGAAACTATATATACGTATTTAGGTCTCAAAATAAGTTTACTTCTGTAGAATTCGGATTTTACAAATGCGCTATGTTTAACTTATTTTACATTCTCCTGTAGGGCGGCCTGATTTTGAAAATTGTAATTACTTGTCATCTATAGTCAAACATACTTAGTATATTAATAAGTGTATATATACATCATTGAATAAAAAAGGTTCTCTCGCTCAAGGGGCCGTGGGCAAACGCCTTACTCACCTTGCCTTTGAGCGGGTAATGGAATTGTTATACTATTTTGGCTTCCTAATTCTCAATTTGTATAGTGAATTATTCTGAATTATATAATTATTGTATCAATGACCATTTGTCACGAACAGTTAATTTTTTTTTAAAAAAAAAAGTAGATTTTTAACAACTATGTTTGGCCATACTTTTTAACTAGTCGTTATACCGCATTTTGCGTGAGTTGTATTAATATTGTATACATTAAGCCTAATTTATAGTTAGGTTCAATGCATTTCAACATTAAAAAATATATTTATCTTTATATTTATTTTGATGAGATGAATGTAGCACAACCATTTATTCGATGAACTAAATTTATTATAAGATATTATTAATATTAAATTAAATATAATATTATATAATACANATTTTAAAAATAGAATAGTGATAAAAGATATAGTTAGGTTCGATATATTTCAACATTAAAAATTATATTTATCTCTATATTTATTTTGATGATATAAATGTAACACAACTTTTTGACGTTCGATGATCTAAATTTAATATAAGGAATCATTAATATTAAATTAAATATAATATTATATAAAACATTAAATTATGTATTTATCTCTCTTTATATTTTTTTTGATTAGAAGAATGTAGCACAATCATTTCGATTCGATGAACTAAATTTATTATAAAGTATCATTAATATTAAATTAAATACAACATTATATAATACATGTATACATTACAACCAATCATAGCAAAGAAAAATAATGATAGGACCAATCATATCATGAAAAAATTAGAATTTTTTTAAAAAGTTTTAAAATAGAATGGTGATCAAAGAAGCTATCAGAGTTTTTACAATTTCTCTCTGAAGCGGCTTAATATATATAAATAGATATCTTATCTACGAAACAAGTAGATTATTAATAGCTATGTTTGGCCATACGCATGTGAGTAATGATTATTTTCTAGGGAGCTTGAGGGTCCTAGTGAAGCAAACACGCAATTATTACTAGTACAACTAATTTATCATTTATCACAAAAATCTGTATTCCAAAAAAGGGTTTTCCAATTTTCAATACTGGATTATTTATCATTGTTTATAGCCCTAGTTTTACAATTTCACCATTACACACATCCTATTATTTCGGGCAGTTTTTTTTTTTTTTTTCCCTCTCCTCCTCCTGAAAAAAATGACTTAAAATCAAAAAAGCATTATTCTTTTCCTACAATTTTTTTTTAATTGAAATTGTTATTCCAAAACTTTTACGTTCTCACTTTATTAGTTTTGAAATTTAGTATTTTCTTCTCCTTTCCTCTTCGCTTTTTCTTCAAGATTGCTTGATTCCATTATTGGTGTAAAACAACAAACAAAATTTTCTCATCCCTTTTGAGGGAATTCTCTTCCTTCCACAGTACTTTTTCTTTCATTATGTTATTCTCTTTCTTTTAATATGAAATTGCGAGTTTTTTATACATGTGGCAAATCACAAAAATAGTCGTCAGTACATACATGTGATCACTATTGACCTTTTTTTTTGGTTGATACAGATCACTAGTGACCTTAACCTAAAAGAGTAGTGAATATTTAGATAGATTTATCTTTATGGGCCAAATGACTTTAGGCTAGCATATCAGTCTTCGATCCACCATTATTAAAAGACAAAGATGTATATAGGACTTGCGTTATTATGCGAGTGGCCGCCAGCGTGTTTTGTTCACTAAGATTAGAGGATTATTTATTAATGTGTGTAACAATAAGATGGAGATCACCAAAAATTAAAAAAAAAAAAAACAAGAATTTAAGACAAACCTCTAAGTACCGTCACTCTTTTTATGCACATATGTTTAGTATTTGACTTTAGAACGGGTTGGGAATCCCTCCTGTCGGTCAGATAAGAACGATTAGATAGTTAAGCTTAAATGATAGGAGGGGTTTATTCGATAAAAAACAAAATGATAAGGTGTGTCGTGTCTCGTGTGGTATGCCTAAATGTAATGCACAATTAGTTTGTCGGATCCGTAATGAGTCTAATGACAAATACTTTTTCAGACCTAAGACAAAACAAATACAATACTTGACAAAGAAAAATAAAAAATAAAAAATAAAAAATAAAAAAATCAGTGATTAGAAGATGTAGTAATATTCCTTTATGTATTTAATTAACAAAGTTGACCCTTCGTTATTTATTTTGTGAAAATTTGAATGTCCCCTACAGACATATAATAAACTTAATACCACTAGACTCTGAAACGTCAAGGTTTTGTTGGATTTTAGGTCTCCTATAATCTCTGGGCAATGGGCATAATGAATTGTGAACTACCCTAGAGACCTAATATCTTTTGACAAAAGTTGGAACATCACTACGCAAAATCTCATACACTAAAATACACGAATTATTTAATATCAGTCAATCAGATTGTTGTAGTAGTTTAAAAAGATGTAGGAGTCAAGCTTATGAGGCTACCGCTAGACAGTTTTGATAGGCTAGAAGGGTTAATGGCACATTTGGTCCCTTAACTATATAACTTATTGTGATTTGGTCCTTAGTGTTCAACAATATCCTCAACTAGAGCTGTAAATATGGGCTGCGCCTGGCCATAATCCGAGCCCGATAATTCCTAGTCTGATCCTATGGTCTCGGCCTAGCCCGGCCCGGTGACCCATTTAATTTTTTAAAAAAAAAGTTTTGTCGTTTTTGTAATTATTATTAAAAAAATGATATTTTTATGAAATAGTACCGGCCCGGCCCGGTATTTTACCCTCGGCCTATAAGGTCGGGCTAGGCCTCCCTTACAAATGTTAAGGCCGGCCCGGCCCGAATTTTCCTTCCGAGCCTCCCTTTCTTTTATATATAAATATATAGGGTAAAACTTATGTTTATTCCCCAAATTTTAGACTTAGTCCAATTTTGGCCCATGACTTTTCAAGTGGTCCATTGGAGACCCCTGATCAATTAGCATATTTCATTTTGGCCTTTCCATCATTATTCCGTTACAAATGGAGGGAAAACGTTCCAATTTTGGCCCCCCGAATTGTTATAAAATCCTATTTTTGCCTTTAATTAAACTTTAAAATATCCACATCTTAACACCCTATCCATTAAAATGTCTCATTTTCATCTCTACAGCCACTCTATTGTAAAAACAAACAAAAAATAGCATGAGGCTTTTAACAACTTAAGCAATTTGCAGGACAAAAATAAAGTAGTGGAAAATCTTTGCTTTATATGTAAATATATATATATATATATATATAATAGATTCATTTCGGTACAAAAATTAGCTATCCCTTTGTGATCATGATGTAGTACTGAAACTTTTTGAATTTTCTTTAGACTCATTATATTGGGTGAATATTACAATAAGTTCAAATATAACTAGGATACACTGCATTTTTAATATTTGAATCATTTTTTAATAAAAAAATATATAAGATAACTCGAAGTTTTTGTGACTAAACTTAAAAATGTAGTATATTCTAGTTATATTTTAACTTAATGTAACATTCATTTAGTATGATGAATCTAAAGAAGATCACAAAAAATTTGAAAACTAAATCGTGACTACAAGAGGATCACTAATTTTTGTATCAAAATAATTGTTTAAACAAATATTTTTAAATAAAATAAATTTTTTTTATTATCTCATTTTTTTCTTTTAAATTGCTTAAAATATCTTTGTTAAAATCTTATGTGAGTGACACATATTCTTTTTTATTTATTTTTAATAGTAAAATAATTACAGAGATAAAAATGAGACACTTTGATAAATCGAGTACTAAGATATAGATGTTTTAAAGTTTGAGGGCCAATATAGAATTTTACACTAATTCGAGGGGCCAAAATTGAGGCTGTTTCACTCCATTTGTAATAGAATAGTGACAGAATGGCCAAAATGGGACATATTAATAGATCGGGGGTCTCTAATGGGTCATTTGAAAAGTTAGGGGCTAAAATGAGACTAGGTCCAAAGTTCGGGGGCTAAACATAAGTTTTACTGATATATATATATATATATATATAGGGGAATCTAGTAGATTTTTTTTTACATATCTATAGGTATTGTTTTATCCAATTAAAATTCATCATGCACGTTTTTTCACTGTAAAAGATAGAGAGAGAGAGAGAGAACATTAAATAATGTGTACTTATTATTATTATTTTTCTTTTCTAACTATTCAAATTATGGTGGCCGTCTGTTAGATAATGATCCAATGGCTAAAACAAAAAAACCTACAGATAAGTGAAAAAAAAAATACCTACGAGATTATGGCGCATTATATATATATATTATATGGGCATCAATCCAGTAGCTATTTTTTTTTTTACCTATGCATAGGTATCAATTTGGCTAATAAAAATTTATTATGCATATTTTTTTATATTAAAAAATAAGGGAGAGAAATAGCATTAATGATACACGTCTTTTCATGCATATCACTATAGCTATTAGATCATTGTTAGATGATGATCCAACGGTTAGGAAAAAAATACCTACACATAGGTGAAAAAAAATACCTACTGGATTGGCAACCATTATATATATATGTATATAGAGTGAGGTTTCAATGAAGATTTTTATTTTTGCTCCATAAATGGATACTCTAATTTGGACCATTAGATTTTATTCTGATGTCTATAATAATATTAGTAATTTTACTAAAGCATTAATTGTAATTAATACATGGATAAATATATAAAGTTATTTAAAACATAAAAGATGGGTATCCTGATGAATTTGGTCAATTTTTTTTTTTTTTTAATGAAACTAGTGAAAAATACTTAATAATTCCAATTCACTCCCAACTATATTATTTCTTAAAAAGAAAAAGTATGAAACCTTACCCAACCATATACATCGCAATTTACAATCTTTTCAATTCAATTTACTCTCACATTTTTGTACAAAGTATTTAAAAAAAAATATAAAATATAGTAGCAACCAGATGCTACTGGAGTTTTATCATTTTTCCTTTCTAAAGGGGGTTTTTTTTCCCGGTTGTTAATACTAGTGATATAATATAGTTTTTCTCCCTTGATTTTTAGGTGACAAATACTCTGATCGATTGCCGCAAAAAAAAAAAAAAAAAGAAAAAAAAACAGAACAAAACAAAAATTTTTGTAGAAAATAAAAAGTAATGTATTTGAAAGAATAAAATTAAAACATCCATTTAAAAACTAATGCGTTCCTTTCTCAAGTGATAAAGCCAAACATGTAAAACCAGGAAATAGGTGATTTAAAAAAATGTTAGCCCTCCCACATAAAATTTGGTATATGCAGGTTTTAGTTTGCAGCTTATAATGTATACAGAAAGTTGTGTTCTATAAAATTTTAAATAAAACTTAACCTACTATATCTAAAATTCTTCCAAAAAAAATAAAAAAGAAAGACTATTTAATCTATTATATCAAAGATTTTAGTTTTGTATTTAGCACACGAATAATTATTAAGAAGTTGCAGATTTATTATAACATAGAAAGTAAGAAGTTCTTTTGGGCTATTTTTTACATAAAAAACCTGCACCGAAGAAAAAAATTGTTTTCAATCAAAAAACTCTTTTATTTACTACTCGATCGAAATATAAAGTTACAAGTTTTGCAGCTAAAATCAAAGTATCAATAAAATATTGGCTTTTCATTAAAAAATAATAGAATATTAGTTTTGCTTCCAACAAAACCACATTTCGAGATGGTTTTTTTTTGCCTCAATCCTTAAGTTGATTTTGATTTCTTTTTTATCTTTCCTTAATACATAATATCAAATCTAGTGATATGAGTAATTTTTACATTCTATTCCTTTAAAAGAATTTAACTTTTTCTTTTTTGAATGGCTATTCTGGGTGGGATTACTTACAAGGAATTAAAATGGAATAAGAATAAGAATAGGTAAATGTGACTTACTATAACAGGTTGAAAAACCTTATAGAGAAAAAAATAAAAATTTCCGTTGAAAACTCTCTCATATATATATATTCCCTAATATATGACAAAAAAACTTGTGAGGGTCAAAAGTTTGTCGTCTAAGCACCAATGATCACCATCTCCCACCATATATATATATATATTACCACACTTGTATATATATATATTACCACACTTGTAGAAGCAATAAACCCTTGAGCTTGCCTAAAATAATATAAACACATTATGAAATTAATTGAGATAATGTGATGGATGATCACTTTTTTAATTTGTTTAAGTAGGTATCCAATTTTTAGATCTTATAGCTAAATATCCAAATTATTTAAAGTTGTCTTTTTATTTCACTTTTTGCCCTTTCTCTATCTATACTGAGTTATTTTTTATTTCTTTTTTCTTTTTACTCTTTTTTTTAATCGTTTTCTCTCGTTCTCTCTTTCCCGCATTCTCTCTCTCTCTCTCTCTCTCTCTCTCTCTCTCTCTTATTTCGGACGAAATTTTTCATGTTTTATAGTGTTTTGAGGTTCTTCTCCGAAAACTTTTTCATATTTTCCAGCATTTTGAGTTTCTTCTCCGGCAGCATTTTTGGTGAATTCGTTTTTCATCTTTGGAGGTATGTATTGTGTTGTTGATATGAGTTTTGATTTTGATTTTATTTTATTGTATTGTGTCTTATTTTGAGGCTTTTAATTTTTGTTGCTAATTTGTTTTGCAAGTACTGTTAATTTCTTGTATAATCTTATTTTATATTATTAATTAATGTTTATCTGTGTTGTTCTATGTGATTTTGAATTATTTTTCGTAATTGGTACTGGTTCATGATTTTTTGTTGTAGTACATATATTTTTTGTTGTGGTATAAGGTATTGTTGTTTGTTACTTTTTATTGCTGAAGATATTCATTATTTTAGTTTAGTTCATGAATTCTTTGTCGTGGTTTATATGATTTTTGTACTGGTATATAGTGTTTCTTTTATTTAGTTTTTGTTTATGAACATATTAGGTATATTTCTTGTTTAGTTCATATATTTTTAGTTATGATATATTTAATTTTTAAGATTGTATATGGTATTTTTGATCGTGGTATATAATTTCTGAATTATTTTTCATAATTGACAATGGTTCACAAATTTTTTGTAGCGGTACATACTTTTTTGTGGTGGTATATGTCATTACTGTTTATTGGTTTTTGTTGCTGAACATGCTCACTATTTTAGTTTGGTTCATGAATTATTTGTTACGGTATATGTATTTTTTGTCTTGGTATATGATGTTTCTGTTCTCTAATTTCTATTTACAAAAGTGTTACGTATTTTCTTTTTTGGTTCATAAATTTCTAGACATGATATATAGGATTTTTGAGGCAGGTATAGAGTATTAGTGTCTTGTAGTTCTTGCATGTTTGTTATTTGTTATTTGGTTTATATATTTGTGGTTGTGGTATATATATGTTATTTTTATGATAATATATTTTTGGTCGTAGTATAGTATTATTGAACATATTTAGTGCTTTGTGTTTAGTTTCTATACTTTTGTTGTGGCTCATATGCTTATGAATTGTGTATGCATAATGATATTAAAAATAACCATCTTTGTCAAATGAACAAATTTTGTTCAATTTTAAATTCCTCTTAATCTAATTACAACAAACAAAACCATATCTTCATCATCAATTTTAAGTTTCTATTTTCTTATCGCTTTCGTTGCCATTTCTCATCTTCTCTTTAGTCTAGTGATGAAGTTCTACAACTATCTTTTGTCGCTCGAATGCCATTTTGTCTTGCATTACTTCTTCTAAGCTCGCATCCATCCTCAATGCTTCTACCCTTTGGATGATGAACATTTCACAATCAACTTTGTTTTTATGAAAGAAACTACTAGATTTTACAAGTTATATACCAGGTATGAAAATATATATATCATATCATGTTCAAATTAGTATAAATAATATATATTATGAGTGTTGATCAGTTCCCAGAGTATAATTTATGAAAGCACTAAAAATATTAACCTAAATTTGTTAATAAAAAAAAGTATACACTTGTATATGTAGTTTAAAAACAAAAAGTATGAACCATTAAGGAAAAAGTATGAAACAATAAGTAAAAAGTATTAACCAACAAGTGAAAAAAATATGAACTAGTTAAACTCATATACTAGAAAATAAAAGCTTTTCAACTTATGAGCTACAAATATAAAATTATAAACCACACATATAAAATTATGAACTACAATTTTAAACTTATGAACAATGCAAATAAACTTATGAACCACAAAGTTATAGGAGAATCAACAAAATTTAGTTATAATCTAGGAGAGTTTAACTATGAACTAATATAATTTAACTATGTACCAATATATTTTAACTATGAATTAAAATATTAATAATATCTCTTAATATTTAAGTTATGAACCATAGTTATAAATTTATGAATGACACATAAATTTATGAATCAACAGAATTTATGTATGAACTAAAAGAATGTACTAGTACAGTTTAATTATGAACCAATAGAATTTAATATTGAACCAACATAATTTAACTAATAAACCTAAATTAAAAACTAATTTAACTAATATATGAACTAAGTAACAAAATACTTAACATGTTCATCAAGATTAATTAGAGAAAAAAAAATATATACCATAATAAAAATCATATATAATAAGAAATACATGAACCGAATACAAAATACTAACCATGTACTTAACAACACTAAACCATAGAAAAAAAGATCATATACCATCACAAAAATCACATACACCGCAACCAGAAATATAGGAACCAAACAACAAAATATTGAACATAAAATAACCACAAAACATGAATACAATATACCACTACAGAAATTGTACATACCACAAGCCCAAATATATGTACCAAACAAGAAAATACTAAACATATTTATTAATAATACGCACAGAACAAGAAAATCATGTACCACTATAAAAATCGTATGTACCACGACTAAAAATATATGAACCAAATAGAAAATATTTTTCAATTACGATATAAATATACAAATAATCACTAATCTATAACAAAAACAAGATTATATAAAACATTTATCATAATAACAACACAAATTAGCAATGAAAATCAAAATCCCCAATTCAATCAAGAAACTAACCTAGAAAAATTGAAAGGAAATTGTACCTCAATCAATATATTTTGCAATACCAGATGAGAAGCCACTACCGGAGAAGAAGAACCAAATCTAGAAACAAGAACCTTGGAACCAGAAGAAAGAATATGCGAAATTATATATATATATATGTATGTATATACAGGGAGAGAGAGAGAGAGGATAAGAGAGAACATAGATGGAAAGAAAAAGAGGGAGCTTAGAGAGAGAGAGAGAGCAGAAAAGAGAACATACAGAGAGAGAGAGAGGAGAATACAGAGCGTAAAAAAAAAAAATAAAGATTCAGCCAAAGATAAAATCAATTTATTAAAAATAGGCAAACACATAAATAAAAATGAAAATTTAAATAAAATAGACATTATGTATAACTATAAAGCATAGACAGATATACTAGGTTTCGGGCTTAAAAATATCCATATACCTACACAGCCCAAATAATTTACTAAATTACACTAATGTGTTACCGGCCGATATAAATAGCCTAAGCATGTAGACCCATGAGATACCATATATTCTTAGTAAAAGTTTACATTAAGAATGTGCAGCTCCGTCGACCTAAGATATCTTGTCCTTGTGGGAGTAAACTTACTCAAATCTCAAGTGGGAGCCAAGCCTTCGGATTGGTATCCATTCAACACTTCTCATCTATACTATCCAAACGCTAGTGTTCTTGTCTTGCTGCTTCTCCTCTTTCCTTTAACTTCCATGAAGCTCTCCCTAACTCCATCCAATATTAATCCCTCTATTCGCTTCCAGTTTGGAAAATTCTCCCCTCACATCGCCATTTTGCTAATGGGTTCTCTCATTTTTCCCCAAGAATTTTTCTGGTATGCATATCCTGCTATTCTAGTCTCTGCCTTGTGCTTTCCCAAACTACTTCCCATACTCAAACGCTTTTTGGCTTGGCTAGATGTCTGGAATCTCAACGTATTAAGTTTAACACAAGCCAATGATGATCAGGTAGACATAGAGTCGCCACCACATGTGGCCGAAGTAGTCATGGAACTTTACGGCAACGACGAAGAAGAACTAGAACTTGTTGATTGCGAGTTGGAACCTAATGAGGATGAGGTCGAGTTGTTCTAATGTGATGATGTACTTTTCATACACGAAATATGCAACAGTAATCAGTCACAGTTTGGTGACAGTTATATCTTTTTTACAATAAATGACTTTATTAGTCCCTAAAATATGAAAAAAAATCTTATTTTGATCATTAAATGTTAAAATGTGTCGTGTTAGTCTTTACATTATTAAAAATATTTCATTTTAGTTATTTTTTCTATATATTTTATTTAATTCTAATCATTAAGAGCATTTGAGTTGTATTTTTCATTTTGTATTAGTAATTTAAACAAAATATTACATTTCGAATAATTTTACATTACAATATTGTCCGTTATGCAACTATTTTTCATTCAACCAATCATTTTTCAAACTACTTTAATATATTTTTCAATCTCCTTATGGCTATACTTGTTGATCTTAAATAGGTATAATAGAATAATAAATGTATATATGCCCATTTTGTTAAGAATAAGATGAAATATGTAACAAAAGATATTAAAATGAAATATTTTTAATAGTTTAAACATTAAAATAATACAATTTAAAATTTAAGAACAAAGTGAGACTTTTCTTATCCACATCTTTATAAGTAACGCTATAATTGTTTTAAGTATCACCATTAAACATCACCTGATCTGGTTTCTAAAGCATTAAAGATTTACATATAGAAACCATTAAAAATTTTTACATGTCATTGCTAGATCTAGTGATGATATGACACACACAAATAAAGTCCTCCAAGAGAATTTCTAACAGCTGTAGGTTAAGAATCTAATATATAGTGATTAATGACGATATATATACACATATGTTTATATATCTGTGAAGTTGAATTTATCAGTAGGTTTATTAAAATGAATCACCGGCACAGGGTATGTTTGCCTAGTACGTGTACATGATCCTCTTTGTTGACTGAAAGCTGAGTTGTGATCTTATTAAAGTAATAGAGAAAATATTTAATTAATGGTTTGTTGTGTGACCTCCTTGTCATTAGTAAACAATTTGAAAACACGACGTGATCAGTTAGTTTATTTATTCATTTATTTTTGGTGGGGGTGGGAAGTGGTTTGTGACGTTGGGTTTTAATTTTCTAATGTGTGCACATAGTTAAATAATTAGGGAGTATTTATAAGAAATGATCTTTTTTTAGATTGTTAAAAATGGCCGTTTTATAATTTTATTATGATAAATGGCCTTTTTAGATTGATCCATTTTTTAAGTTCTATAATTTTATTATAATAAATGGCCTTTTCTGGTTGATCTATTTTAAAAAAAAAAAAAATCAATTTTTTTAAAAAATAAATCAATGTAACTTTAATCTATTAAATATGAAAAATAATCATTTTTTAAATAATTTTCAAAATTCGGTTATTTTATAATAATGTTTAAAAAACGACTATTTTTCAAACAATAATTCAGAATTCGGCCATTTAGCTAAAAAATCCGTCAATTATGTGGGCCAATTAGTGATCTAATGGTTTAGGAAACACAAATTGAGCATGGGCTTAGTAAAGTGTAGAGACCTAATACTAGCTCATTTATGATTGATGGATTATAATTAAGCGATAATAAGTAGTACCCAACGCTACGAGATGTGACATTCTGCTATTGAGTGATATAACTAACAGAATAGATTCTAAATAGGCCACATATGAAATATTATTATAACAACCCAGTAACATATTACTACATTATGTAGTGTTCGGCACTATATGGTATCCTTGTGTTCTTATGTTCTCGTAATGGGGTTCTCTACTTCTTTTCGCTATAGACTTAGATATGTTCAGCACTCCTCAACGGTTCTTTCCTAATAATTTGAAATGTAATAAATCTAGCACTGAATACAGTTATTATCGATCATATTATCAAGTCTAACATATGATTCAGAATTTTGGTATCACGTTAGTAATATTTGAGATAAATAAATAAGCTTGAGCAACTTGTCAAATATCGTATTATCTTCCCAACAAATAAGGTCTAAGAATAGAAATCACAATAGGTGGATCGTGGATAGTTTTTTAGTTACCTTCTTCATACTGAGCATCAATCGCGATATATACTATCTTATTAGCCTTTATTTTAAATGGGAAAATGATGCAGGAATTAACCTATAGATAACATGATAAAATAAAAAAAGAAAACTAATATAACAATACTAAGTGACCATAATTTTTCCCCCATAATTGATATTAAATCAATAGAATAACATACTAAATAGTTTTCAAATTCTAACATTCAAATACATAAGTATATATAAGTCTCTAAATTTATTATTTTTTCAAAGATATATGGATGTAATATATAAAGTCAACTACGTGCATATAAAACTACACCATGCTTGCATATGTGCAGTGTGGTTATTCTCTTGCTCGGATCATTTTCTTCTTATCTGTTTAGATCGAATAACTACATATCCTTGTAACCGTGGCATATTTGTCATAACTCTAGCTATGAGAAGTAATAGACAATTAGGTCAAGATGTATATAGTTTGCTTAAATTGGTTTTAGTTGAATTTTGTTTTGTTGCTGAGCAAAGTGAACAAAAGGTCGAGGGCCTTAGTGGTTTTTCTTTTTTTTTAAGGTCCGTAAATAAACAAACCAAAAGAAAAGAAAGGTAAAAATTATGTGAAGAGGGCACTCAAAGCCCAAAGCAATGGAATATTACTCTTCAGAATATAAGTAATACGTGACGTGTGTAATCAAAGCAAAAGAGACACGGTTTACCACCTACGTTGTTAAGCTCATCACTACGTGAGAATAATGGGTGCAATGTTTCCACCACTGCAAATTCTAATTAGCTGCCTACGAGGCAATCAATTACTCTTTCATACGCTAATGCTGACTCAACAATGGCATAAGACTAAATAATAATTTGGATAGCATATAAGAAAATTGATGCTGACATATAATATGTATACCCGTTCGCAACTTCGCATCAGCATCACACGCGTTAACATTTTTCAACAGCAAGTATAATTGGGGATTTAAAATTAAAACAATAATAAACAACCTACAAATCACAAAAACCGACTAGTTCAATTTGATTGAACCAAACCTAACAAATTTGGTTGACTTTTATAGAAAGCTAGTTTGGGACCAAAAAGACTTTGGTGGGTTTTTGGAGGTCCGCTTTAGGCCAATAAAAAATAAAAAAATTCCTACATATATTATTGGTTATAAATATGTATATACATATTTCATTAATTAATCGACTCCTCTCATATATCTGCACTTTTACTTTTTTTTTTCTTGAGGAAAACATATATTTACACTTTTTTTGAGCAAACATATATCTACACTTTGTTATGAGTTATTTGATAAGTTATTACAAAGCTGAGTAGTGTGGAAAAACGTTTTTGATATAAAAAGGATGGTTTTTTTATTTGAAGAATTACTAGCAGGTCGGCAGAGAGATCACAACGATTCGATGATCATCCACCATCTCCTTTAGCTTAAAAAAAAAAATAAAAATAAAGAAAAAACAAGAACGATAAAAAAGTGAAAAGAATAGAAAACACTACCATGAACAACATTATTAGCTAGGCTTAAAGTAATACAACGTACTTATACAGACAAACATGGACTGACTCATTTTCAGAAAAAAAAAGTAAAAGATAAAAGCTATAAAAAATGAAATGATCATCAACTAGGCATCAACTTAATTATTATCCTTTGGAATCTCGAAATTTTATTTTTGAAAAGATTCTCCTTGGAAAAGACTTTTCTAAGGAACAAGAATATTTAGAATATTAATGATGGAACATCTTAGCCTCTAAGGATCTATACTAGACCCAAATATGGAAACTAATAATAAAGTATTTTAATTTATTTTATTAGATTTATTTTAATTTTAGGTAACTAGTTATTAGTTACCAATTTATGTCAATTGTTTTCTCTGGTTTACTTTCTTAATTTATATACTAGGCTTATCTATAAATAAGCTTTTCTATTGTCATTGTAATTCAGATTTTGATTTATGAAATACAACTATCAGTTATTCTCTCTAGAATTCTCATTCTCTCCTTAAAATTCTCTCAATTCTTCTCTAATTCTCTCTTCTTTGTCTTCTTCCTCTACTTTCTTCTATTTTCTCTCTAGTGCTACATCAATTTAGTATAGAGCCTAGTTCGTTTAAGAGCTTACATCAAAATTATTCTTTTAAGAGCTTACATCAAAATTATTCTTTCTTACCTAATTAAAACTATTCTCTTTTTCTTTTATAAGGAAAAAAGATTCAAAATCTTACATATATAAAGAAATATTAATATTCGACAAAGAGATTCATAGTACCAATTGTGATAACAAATATTGTATAACGTCTCTATTCTCACATATCGATGAGTCACATCCCATATCTTTGGCTTTCAACGGTGGACCAAAAGATGGATGGTTAAGCCTATTATCATTTTGTTGCACAAATATGAGTTTAGATATTTACTCTCTAACAAGTTTATGTTACATGAGGTCGCCAGTCACTTGTACTACCGACTCTTTTATGATTCGCCACCCATAAATAACTTTTACTCCATATATAAAAAAAAAAAAAAAAAAAAAGAAGTTGGTCTTGTGTATTTCATTCGTGGCTGCCTATGAATGGGAGCAAGAGGAAAAAAAAGAGAGAATTTTCTTATTATGAACTAAGTTCGCAGTTAAAACTAATTCTATTGAATAGGAGCTAGCGGTACTCGCTTATATATATTTGTGAGCTGCCATAATGATAATTTCAGTGTCTAATTTTGGAAAATACATTTTGTAGTTTGGAATTGTGTGATAAATACTAAATCAGAATACTAGAAAAGTTTACATTCACCCAAAAAAGAAAAAAAAAAAGAAGAAGAAGAATACTAGATATAAATTTACAGTATAATAATAAAAAAATAGCTACTCCGTGCCACTTTATAAATTAACCTACGAGCAATAGTATTGCTAAAGATCAGCTCTACGAATGGCACATATATAATTAGCATCATGAGTCTGATTTGGTATCCCCACACTTGGATCTGGGATACGTTATTCTTATATTGATAAAATCTCAAGCAGCTGGAGCCATGCCTTGGGATTGGCCAGGATCCCTTCCATTATCCCACTTTGACCAAGGCATTCCTCCTCTTTTTCATTTTTCTTTTCTCTCCATTATTCACTGCCATTGAGCTCTCTTTCATGACTCGTCNCTTGTCGGGATTTATCTCTTACCTGTTTGGCTCCTGAACATAAGTGCGAAAGTGAGCCATTTGCATGTAGAAACACAAGATGTGGTGGAAGTAGTTGATGTGAATTTAATTTCCTCACGAGGAGGAACTTATAATATTCGTTGATTACTTTGATAATCCAGAAGATATTTAATGCTAGGCACAGCTAGCTAGCTAGCTTGTTTGATTTCAGATTCATGATTATAAAGAATACCTACCTGTTTAAATATCTTGGGATGTTTTGCAAAATAGGCCAATTGATATCTTTGATGATATATTATATACATCATATGAGGAAAATAAATTCTCATATTCAGTAAAATATGTACTCTTTTTGTCTAATCTAGTTTAAATCAAGTAATATTAATTGTCTTAGTATTTTATAAATTCTATATGAAAAAAATGAGTTGTTCTAGAAGTATCAATTTTTTATTAGAATATATATCGATATCGACATTATTTATAAATTAAAATCTCGACGATTCTATGGATATCGTCATTCTTCATCCTTACCCCATCACATAATCTTAGAAAAATCATTTTTTTAAATACTCATAAAAAATTTGTTTTCCACCGATATTGAAAATTTTCACGATAATTCTTTTACTTCTTTCAACATATACCAATAGTTTTGTCCTTTCTTTTGATCAAAGGAGAATAGGTTGGTTAATACTTCAAAAATTTTAGCAGATTAATCTGACTGTAATAACCCAGTTTTTACAAGGTCAAAATGGTCTTTTGACCAAAAAAAAATTTAAATATCTCTTCTCTCTCTCCCCGACACACTCTCTTTTTCTTCTTCTTCTTCTTTCTTCTTCTTCTTCTTCTTCTTTCTATGCTCACGGCCGAAGGAGGGGAGACTGCCGCTCGGCCACCGTCCGGCCAGCCCACCGTCCGGCATCAACTCCCCAGGCCGTCACGAAGCTCCGCCAGCCACCAGCCGCCGCCGCCGGTGACCGGTTCGCCGGAAAACTCCATTAAAGCCGTTTAACCCATTTTCGGATTTATGGCCGCCGGCGAAGATTCCGGCTGCCATTTCGCCTGAAACTGTACCCATTAGATTCGTATCGTCGCAAGGGTCTTTAAGGTATATATATCTCGACCCCATACTGTCCGGATCAAAATTTGCTATTTTTGGGTATTTTGAGGTTTAAGCTTGATCTTTTTAATCCGGCCGTTAGATTGTGTTTTTGACCTCATTTTTGGAATGTACTCGGAAAATAGGGAAGTTTGATATATATATTGTGTTATTTGATGATCGGCACGAAAATCACGATCGGACGGTCGAGATTTTACCTCGTTTTGTATGCAACCGGCCCGGTGTGGGCCCGGGCCTGAATTGGACAATTTGGATGTCTAACCCAGCTATTTTCGGTGCTAGGAATTCAATGAAAAGGTTCGTTCGTGGAATTAATGCTCCGATGAGAAGTTGACTTTTTGCGAGAAGACGATCGAGGGCTCGGAATTGGTTTCCGACCCTCTGGGTGATCTTCAATGACACCTCGAGGACTCGATAGCGTGGTGTCGCTATTTCGGTCGAGGTAGGGACTTAATTGCCTCTGTTTTATATCGTTTTCGAATAAAACTTATTTTCTGTAATATATGAGAACAAATGTGATTTTTAGACTGTTTGAATATCTCTGATGGGAATTGATTGTATGATGGATATACTATATTGCTCTGAGAATTTTTTGAGTGCAGGTTATTTTGGGTATATTACAAATAGGGCTGTTATACTGCCCGTTTTTCTATAAAACCCTATTATGCATGTTTTACTGAAAAACCAAAGTACAATAGTTTTTACACTTCAGTTCTGTATTGCACGTATCATAGGATCATACATGAGCACCATGTTAGCATCGTGGGTTTACAGTGTGGCATTGCGTGCCCTACCGTCGGTGCAGATTCCGTAAACCCGCGCGAAATTTATTACTTCTGATTACCTCCTATTGGTAGGCGTAGGCGATACGGTTGTCCCTCCAGGTTTGGTAGGCGACACATGGGTGTCCCCTCCGGGTATGGACTTAGGTGTCAGGCAGGCTGTTAGGCATACTTAGTGCCATCATCCTGAGTTCCACATATGAGAGGATGAGAGCTCATGGGTATGGGTTGATTTGTGTCATGTGCATATGGGTTGATTTATGTCATGTGCATATGGAATGATTGGTTTTGATTACACTGCTTTATATATATATATATATATATGGATTTCCAATTTGGATTATATATATGTATGTTTTGGACTAAACTAACCATGCAGGAGTTTTCCATCACTTAAATATTTTCGATCGAGGTAATTGTTTTCCTACTGGATATTGTATGCTCACCCCCCCTACCTTCCTCCTCAGGTGGTGTTCAGTACGATCTCGGTGATCAAAAGGAGTAAGAGGCCATCTTAACTATAGTTCGCTTTCTTGGTAATGCTAGAAGTCTATTATTGTGGTGTTGGACTATTTAGAGTTTTGTATTAGCATTAAACCAAGATTACTACTTCCTAATTTATCTGTGAACTTATGTATGCCATCCTGGTATGGGATAATTATTGTGGATGATAATGATGCTTAGACTTATATTTAGTTTTTTGTTTTCTAATTATTGTTTGGTCTATGTTTAATGGTGTATACGAACTGTGGGAGAGGTTCACGGGATGAAATTCTAAATATTTTATTATAATGGACTGTTTACAAAACTCAAACTTTTTAGATATTTTTCAAATAAATCAAGGAATTTCCTATCTTTATGAAATTTCCTTTCTGCCACTGGCCCAGGTTTTGGATCGTGACAGAAATTGTGGTATCATAGCTTTGTATTTAATAGCTCAGACGTATCGCCATTAAACTAGATTGAAGTTATTTTTATAACAAGCATGCATCATTATCTCATTAACAGTTTGGCATATTGTTTCAGACTTATAAGGATGCCTCCTAGAAGAGTTCCGAGGCATCAGCCGGATGCCGAACCTCCTCAACGTCCAGATTTCTCCCATCTGATCGAGACAATGTAGCAGGCATTCGCCCAGAAGAGCAATCCAGATTATCAGCCTCCAGCTCCGAGGGCCCGACAGTTGGATCAGTCGGATTACCTTCAGCAGTTTACGTGCCTCCAACCAGGGCAGTTTGACGGTAGACCAGATCCTCTCACGGCAATCTCTTAGTTATGTGAGATAGAGAGGCATTTTCGGTTCATTGGTACTCCGGTAGAGTTTTGGGCAATCTTTGCCGTTACCCGTCTGACGAGGAGTGCCATTCGCTGGTGGAAGACTGTAGAGCGAATGCAGAATATTATGGAGTTGACTTGAGAAGATTTTGAAAGGATTTTCAGGACTCAGTATGCCAATGAGGATCAACAGGACGAGATTATGAATCGGTTTGAGACCTTGGTCTAAGGTAACAGAACAGTGAATGAGTACCTGATTGAGTTCACTGAGTTGACAAGTGTTGCTCTTGACCCAAGTACGAGTGAAAAGTCACGAGTTGCTTAGTTCAGGAGTCGTCTGAATCGGAACATTTTCAACAGAATTGGTACTCAGACTTTCCATACTCTCCCTGAGATTGCAGTAGCTGCCCAGCAGGCAGAGGCCATCGAAGCAGGATTTGAGTCCAGGAGGAACCAGCGGAGAGGAAATGATAGGAAATCCACCAGAAGGAACCAGGGGCACTGGTCAGCCCAGGGTACTCCGAACAATAGGAGCTCAAACAGGAGTGGTTCTTCAGGAAGTGGCAGAGGTAGTCCTTATGGAGGATGTTTTGTGTATGGCCAACAGGGTCACCGAAAGAAAGAGTATCCAACTCGTCTGCATAAGTCTCCTCTTTCTCAACTGCAGGGGAGCCAGTCAGGTTCTGTTCCTTATCAGAACACTTAGGCAAAGCCGCAACAGTCACAGGGTGTTTCGCAGACTTTTACTTCCCCTCAGCCTTACCAGTATCAGTACCGCCCTCAGGGTTACACTCAGAACTTTCAGACTCCTCAAGCCTCAGGGAGTCAGAGTGGGCGTGGTTATGGCAGTAGTGGTCCAGGATCC
>JXTC01000439.1:0-33186 GCA_002914845.1 Trema orientale
GTTAATTAAAAAATCACAAAAATACAAAATTTGAGGGGGGAACTTGCCCACCCTTGCCGTGTTATACTTATTGTATTACTTGTTTTCTGAAATTTCAACTTACACATTAGTAGTCAATGAATTATACAATTGCTACAATAATGATTTATTTGTCACAAACTATTATTTTTTTAACATAAGCGTCTAATTAGGTATTATTTACTTCTATAAGACAGAATCTTACTTTCAGCCATAGTCACCAAATTGTGTAGTTTGCATATGACTTATTTCTGTTAAAAATTTAATAGCTAGTGAAAAAAATGGTAATTGCCAATGACAGAGCCTATTCAGGCTAACGGGGCCTCATTTTTTTAAAAATTATATTTTTTACCTCCATCTTATAAAAAAATCTCAATTTTATCCTTTATTTGCCTCCCTTGAATTTTTGTCACTATAGTTTTTTCCCTTCTTTTATAAAACAAATTCAATAATGTCCCTAATATGACCTACTAATTCTTTTTAAATTTCTGAACTTTACTTATATTATTTTGAAGGACTAAAGTTTACCTACATTTTGGATAATTTTTCTTTAGACTTACTTTAAATACCCTTTTCAAAATTAGCTAGAAAAAAAATTTAGTATATGCCCCCCTCCCTAATAAAATTTTCTAGATCCGTCGATGGTCATTGCTGCAATAATTGCATAAGTCATAGTAGTCTAGTGTGTAAGTTAAAAATTCAGAGTCTTATTCTTAACAACAGTTACCAAACTATGTGCTTTGTAATGACTAATTTATGTCAAATATTTAACGTTTATGACAAAAGAGTCATTGCTGCAATAATTACATAAATCAAATACTACTATTATATAAGTTAAAAATTCGGGACTATAGTGACACAACATGTATAATTCAAGAGCTATTAAAGTCATTATTCACAATATCATTTCATTTTTTATTTATGTCAGTATTTTTCATTACTCATTAACCATAGTCTATATATGTATGACATTATTTGTTTGAATAATTAGCAACGGAGGGTGTAGTATCTGTGTTCCCTAATGAAAAGCAGAAGCTGCATACAACAAGGTCATGGGACTTTATTGGGTTTCCGCAGCAAGTTAAAAGAAGCCCACTCGAAAGTGACGTCATCATTGGAGTTCTTGACTCTGGAATTTGGCCCGAGTCCCATAGCTTTGATGACAAAGGTTTTGGTCCACCACCTACCAAATGGAAGGGCTCATGCCAAGTCTCCTCCAATTTTAGTTGTAACAAGTAAGTAACATCAAACATTACATGCATAATCCAATGCTCAATGTAGAAAATTGTATCCACAACTATTGGTAACTTTATTTTTACTCGCGTAGATGTGATCACATATTTAGCCTAATAGTATATATCCACACTTGTATTTGTCTTTTGTGTTTGGTCAAACAGCAAAATCATCGGTGCTAAGTATTACCGCAGCGATGGATCCATCGAGGAAGATGATTTCAAGTCCCCAAGGGACGCAGACGGCCACGGGACACACACGGCCTCGACCGCAGCCGGGGCCTTAGTAGGCGACGCCAGTCTTTTCGGGCTGGGCTCGGGCACCGCACGAGGAGGGGTTCCATCAGCTCGTATTGCCGTCTACAAAGTTTGTTGGTCCGACGGTTGTTATGATGCCGATATTCTCGCAGCTTTTGATGACGCAATCGCCGATGGCGTCGACATAATATCCGTTTCTCTTTCATCCGGTTCGGAAGATTACTTCAAGAATTCGATTGCCATTGGTTCTTTTCATGCTATGAGGAAGGGAATCTTGACGTCTACTTCGGCTGGTAACGGAGGTCCGGAGCCAGAGACTCTGTCAAACTTTTCGCCTTGGTCTCTTTCTGTAGCTGCTTCCACCATAGANGGTAACAACAAGACCTATGAGGTAAATACTTAAAAGCCACTTTGGATATTTAACTTAACCTGCACTCCAAGAGTCCACATAGCTAGTGACAAAATTAATTAATTTCTTGGAATGTATAGTGATATGTTACTTTTTTTCCTTGTCAATAATATAGGGATTTTCAATAACTACAATTGACCTCAAGGATGTTCCTATAATATATGGTGGAGATGCACCAAACACTACATCCGGTTTTGACGCGTCAGATTCCAGGTGATAATTAGTTACAAATTAATTACTTAATTACTCAAGCTTAGTAATGTTATCACATAAAAGGTCAAAAGTTTCGTTGCTTGCATCTTCTTTCTTTAATGGATCATAGAGTTTTAATAGTTCTATTTGTCAACTGGGACTAGCTCAGTTGATCCAAAACTTTAAGGTTGTGTGTGTATGTTTGAGGGTAAATGGTTCAAGCTTTGGTAGTGTATGTTGTTTTCCTTTAAATTTGTAGTAAGTGATGGTTATTAGTTAAGCCTCACTTAAAAAAAAAAAAAATTAATGGATCATAGAGTTTTGCATAATTTTTTGAGAAAGAATTCGGGTAAAGTTCATAAATACCCGTTTTAAAAATTATATTTTCAGAAATACTTGTTTTTTATTTTTATTTCATAAATACTCGTTTTTATATCTTTTTTTAGAGAAATATAGACTATCACTATTTTACAAATATACATTTCATGCATTAAATGTATACCGTAGTCTACATTTTATGAATAAAAATTACACTAAAAATTGGCACACATTTTAAAATGTATACCGTTTATAGTTTATACATGAAATGTGTACCTTATGGATAAAATTTACATTGTAAATATAGACCACTCATATTTTACATATGAAATGTGGACCATAAAAAGGGATATTTTTGAAAAAAAAGTTAAAATCGAGTATTTATGAAATAAGTTTTAAAAAACAGGTACTAAACATAAATTTCTCAGAAAATTCGGTAGTGTTTGGTGGGTCCTTTTCTCGTACAAGTAGGGCTTTATTACTTTAGCAGTCTCCAGAGACACGGGGAATTAATCTAATTACGGAGTTAACAGATTATTATTATTTTTTTAATTAATTTAGTTTCTTTTTTTTTTTTGGAGAGTTTGTAATACTCTCACAATACGTACTTTTTCGTGGCCAGATATTTTTCCACATGACCTTTTCTAGTTAGCCTTTAATAAGGCATAGTGGGTGATTGTTAGACACAATTCACGGCGAGCCGGGGCCTTGCAACTTTTTAATTTTTCATTTTTATGTATAGATTTTTAGAAAATTCAAATTAATCCACCACATAAAAATTAGTATATCTCGATTATGCCGCACTCGGCCCTCGCAACTTTTTAATATTTTTAACTTTTAGACGTAAATCTCTAGAAAATTCAATTTATACAATTCAAGATACGCCCCCATTTTATTACTAAAATTTCGATTATACTGTATTGAAAAAATCAAATAAAGTATGGAATAGCTATTTTTCTTTTTTAAATCAAATAAATGTTAGAATGAAAAAACAATCAGATTTGTAAAGTTCTATATTTTTTTTACCTAAATTATTTTTTAACTTGATCAACCTTTCCTAGAAAAGAGAAAAATTAGGGAAAAAAGAGTTCAAAGAAAAAAGGGATAGGATCATTTTTATACTCTGTATTTTGACGCTTTGTTCGGTTTGTATCTTCTGATTTAGTTATTATCAATATTAACCTTTAGATTTAATATTTATTACAAATTTATACCCTGATACAAATTTAGAGCAGTTAATTTAATAAGATGATTTAATAAACTTATTCTCGGGTCAGTTTTTATATAGTTTATTTTTAATTTTTTAAACGAAAACTTGGTAAATTAACAACTTTAAATTGGTGTCATGGCATAAATGTAACAGATTTCAAATTTAAAGATCAATGATAATAATAACTAAAATTTATAACAGATTTCAAATTTAAAAGTTAATGTTGATAATAACTAAAACAGAAGATATGATTTAAAAAAATGTCAAAATACGGTATAAAAATGATAATATTCCAAGAAAAAATAATTTTTTTGTTTTTAGAATTTGAATTATGCTACGGTTAAACGCGACTGACGCGTCTGACCGATCTCAGCCGTTCATTACTGTGGGCTTCACAATGAGACCTACGTGAGACCCACAGTAATAGATGCCTGAGATCGGTCAGACAAGACTGTCGTAGCACGCCTCTTAGAATTTATGTCCAACTCATAAAGAGTTCTGCTCTACCATTAGACACAGATGATATTTGGATATCCTGCCAGAATGGTTTTCACCTGATTGTCTAGTTCGTTATTACCAATGTGTGCGTTTATTTTTTATTCAACCACATTCCAGCCTTTTCTAAAGGCGCTGTGCTCACTACAATATAGGTTCAGGCTTGGGCTAGCACTTCTAGAGGATTATTAAGGATTTGGACTTGTGTACGAGAAATTCGGGCCAAAATGATTAAATGACACTTACTCTTCTAGATTTGTTTTTTGACCGACAGACATAATTTTTTGACTTTGAAAATTACGGTCATAAAATCTTGGAATACTAGTCAAAAAAATTTATGACAATCAAAATGTCATTTTGAAAAAGAGTCTAAAAAAAAGTCATTTTGTACCCCAAAAAAAAAAAAATCTTACATCCGTCTGCCTACCGCAACAGTGAGAAATAATATACGAAAAGACGGAATAAAAGAATTAAAAATATTTGGCAATCTTGACGTTGTTGAGCAAGGAGTAATAAAAAGCTAGTTTGGCTTTAATCTAGTGGCACATATGTTTTATTTTTAGAATGAAAAATAAACAGTAAAAATGTCCTCAAAATTTGTTGTTTGAAAAATATTCGTAATATATTTCACTTTTAACAACGAAAATCATAAATATTGCCAAATAAACTTTTAGGATACTTCTAATTTTCTTTTTCCCTGATCCTCAACTTTGAGTTTGGAATCATAAAAAGGAAAAGTATGATATAAAGTTATATATTTCTAAATATGCAGGTATTGCTTCTCCAACTCATTAGACAAAAATAAAGTGAACGGTAAAATTGTGTTTTGTGATGATTTTACCACCGGGAGGGGCCCGATATTGGCGGGTGCGGCTGGTCTTGTGATGTTTGGCCGAGATCCCGGAGAAGTTTCTGATATTTTCCCCTTGCCCACATCTTACCTTACCACGGAAGATGGTACTAAAGCTTACATTTATATAAACTCCACCAGGTAACATTGAAGAATTTATATCAATCAAAATTAGTGACTCATAATTATATATTTTAGTCAGACAAATAAATGATCATATTTCAATAAAAATTACTGATTAATCCTTATATATTTTACTCAGAAAAATAAATGATCATATTTCATTTTTCGGTAATATTGTAGAAGCCCAATTGGTTCAATATCGAAAAGTAATGAGGCAACCAATAAGCTGGCCCCTCTCGTAGCTTCCTTTTCTTCAAGGGGTCCAAATCCAGTCACTCCTAATATTCTCAAGGTCTTACTAATTTTAATTTTTGTTATTATTATTATTTTTTTTGTATATTTATGATCCTTAGTTGATTGAAGTTGCCATTTTATTTGTCTTTTGTAGCCAGATTTAGCAGCACCAGGGGCAAACATTTTAGCTGCATGGTCTCCAGTTGCCTCAATCTCAGGTTTTTTAGCGGACAAAAGAGTATCCGCGTACAATATAATCTCCGGGACATCAATGTCTTGCCCACATGCTTCGGCCGCCGCGGCGTACGTCAAGTCTTTTCACCCTACATGGTCTCCCGCCGCCGTTAAGTCGTCTCTTATGACCACCGGTAACAACGGTTACTTGTTTCTATAAATTTTTAATGACCTATATTGAATCATGATATCAGAGTCGCATAATCATATTAGAAAATTTAATTGAATGATTAACCTTATATATTGATTATTTAGCTAGTCACATAATCGCATTGGGGTTTAGAAATTTATATAATTTGGTTTAGTGATTGGTATGTTATAGTGTTTATACAAATACATGCATGGCCTAACAATATGATTAATTTACTTGGTTGTAGCTACTCCTATGAGTGCCAACCTTAATCCCGATGCCGAATTTGCGTACGGAGCTGGACAGATAAACCCTCTTAAAGCCGCATTCCCTGGCTTAGTATACGACGCCGTTGAAGCTGACTACATAAACTTTTTGTGTGGACAAGGCTATACTACCAAGTTATTGCAAATAGTTACTGGAAACAATAATAGCTCATGTCCTGAAAAAGGTCCCAATAATGGAATGGCTCCGGACCTAAACTATCCCGCCTTTGTTGTTGCTGCCTCACCTTCACTATCTATCAACCATGTTTTTAATAGGACTGTCACAAACGTAGGGTCACAGTCTTCCACATATAAAGCTAACTTGGTTGCCCCACCCGGGCTTAAGATCACGGTGAACCCAAGTGTCCTTTCCTTCACATCTATCGGGGAGAGTCAATCCTATGCTGTGACGGTCCAAGGGATACTAGATAAGAAAATTGTGGTGTCTGGTTCTTTAGTGTGGGACGACTGTACTTACCAAGTGAGGAGCCCTATCGTGGTCTATGTCCCAACGTAAATGACAAAGGGAAATTTTGTGGAACCGCCCTAGTAATAAAGGCACAAATAAATTAGTATCAATAAGATAAATTAAATTGAGAAATTAAATGTGGAGGATTTATTGTCAGCATATCGTGTAATTTCCTTGTGGACTTGATATCACTTCTATTTTCTGGAAAGTACAATTGTTTTGTTGATCATCTTTTACTTGAATATGATCATCTGGCTTTTAGTATTCATGGCCGGCGGTCGTTTGATACTTGTGTGCTGAGAGTTTCATATTTGCGTGCCGAGATTGTTAACAGTAATAAGCTACTCAGTGTATATATATATATAATTAAGGGCACCAATCAGTAGGTTTTTTTTTTTTTTACTTATGCATAGATATCAATTAGGCTAATGAAAATTTTTTTTGCACATTTTTTTATATTAAAAAGTAGGAGAGAGAAAAAACATTAATGATGCACGTCTTTTCATACATTTCATTTTAGCCGTTAGATCAATGTTAGATGATGATCTAACGGTTAGAAAAAAAATACTTACACATAGGTAAAAAAAAAAATACCTACCGGATTGACAATCATTAATTATATATATATATATACTCTTTGACTCCCGGAATATATGCTCTTTCTCTTAGACTTTTCCATCGAGTTTTAATAATTAATAATCATATGTTTTGATGATGAGACATATTTTGGAACTTGGAAGTCTCCCAAAAAAAAAAAAAAGGTGATTAATTTGAACATGACCAATATGGATACCCCACCATTATTATTATTATTATTTTTTTCGCTCCTGATGTAATCTAGTTTATTTGGTGGCAATGACGACCACTTTGTTGACATTATAAACAATTAGTTTAAATGCTTCTAGTCTCATATGTTCATCCTCATAAATATGATATATCATATGATTCATTTTCAAAAAAAATAAAAAAAATTATGTGTATGATCATCAATCAATAACTTTTGTAGACTTGGATATGAGAGAGTAAGTTTGTTCAGTCTATGCTTCATATACGACGCTAATAATATGGTCAACTAGGGGCCGCTTGATTGGTAGTTTGCTGTTGTTTTTTTTATTCCTAGATTAGGAAGTATGGCTGCTCATAGTCTAGCTATAGCGGATTATTGGTTCAAAGACTATTTATTTTCGAAAATTCTACCAATTTTAATTTAATTAATTTTCTCATCTTCCAGATATTTATATATATATATATTGCTTTAAACCACGTGTGTCTTAGGCACGTGATCCGTAGTTTTTCAAATAAAAACAAGTATATAAATCAATTTGATTACTGTTTTAATTTATGAAGTACAGCCTTAAGAAATAGACAATTAAAAAGGAGTTTAATTTCTCTAAAATAAATAGTAAGCTTAATACGCTAAGCTTTTATTCTTATAGTTTAAAAGCCGAAACAAACTTAATAAACTAAGCATGTTGAACACAAAAGCCTAAAATTAATTGTACCAATACTCAATAAAAAAAGAGAAACAAATATCTACGGAAAAAAATTCTCATTTAAAATGGGAAACAAAACAAATAAGAAAAATAAAATACATAATTAAAAAAAATACATAGCAAATAAACCACTGGTGCAAGTTATCCAGCAAAGAAATATTACATGTATATATAAGGAGTTGCCGTGACATACAAAATATTAAAATACTCAAGCAGCTGGATCAAAAGCTCAACTTGCAAGTCGATTGGGCTTTCTATATATTCTAGTAGATATAAAAGATAAGGCTTGTTATATGTCTTATTTACTTATAAATCTATATTGAATCAAGTTATATTTTTGATAAATCCTTTAAATTTGTTAGCTTCTCAAATAAACAAAGTTAATGGAGATAAGAAACCTCCACCTCAGACAATCCGCAATCACATGTATATGGGGGACCATATTCGCGGATAACTTGCTCTAATTTTGTTACCTAAATTTTGCGTTACTGTTTCGTTGTGTAATGGTCTAAATCCTTGTTTTTTCTTTTTGTTTTGCTTTTTGTCCTTTTAAAGAGGAGTTTTCATATGAGTATTGAATATTCTTATTCAACAATAATTATGAAAACGAAAAACCGCAGTCGGGTCGCAGCAGTGTGCATCCCTCAACATCATGTTGAAAAATCTTATATGTGGGGTCCAATTATACATGGGCAACGCTCTTGACCGAAGCTATTTGGAAAAGAAAAGGAAAATGCTAAACATCTATCTCTCAAAGGCTTTTTTAAAGATGTTTCTTTAAAAAAAAAAATCTTCAATCATGTGATTTATCTTGGTACCACAAAATAATTCACATTTTTTATTTCTGTCAATTTCTTAGAAGCATAGAACTAATTTCCAATTTTGATAGTTTAGGATTAAAGAATTTTGTTGTATTCTCTTATTATTTGGGATATAATATCCAATTTTTCCTAGATAGATACAAGTTATTATATATTTACGCACATATATCTATTTATAATTACCAAATTAAGAGGTGTCATGAACAATTAACGTCCACCTGCAGAGCTACATTCCAAGCACCATATTTCTATCTCGTTAATTCGCCATAGAAAAAACTGCACTCGTCTAAATAATATTGCTAGTATGTCATGTCATCTACTCTGTTGTTGAGTAATCATTTTCTTTATTTTCAAGTACAAAAACTATATATATATATTTTAAAAAAAGTGAACTACTACAGAAAAGAAAAATAACTGATGTACTTTACGAATCAAACTTCTTACCTAATAGCTCATTCTCAATGTCACTTATATATACATATGTTGTCAGTATTTAGTCCATCCACCCCACCTCTTGAAATGTCACTTATATACTTGTGTTGGAGCGGGTTTCACCAACTGTCTACGTGTCTTCGCTATCTCGGACTGTTTCCGATATCTAAGTGGGTCGGAGGAGTTGGGGGGAGTAACTGCAAAGATTCTCCGATGCTTAAGTCAGATATCGGTTCGAAGAGAGATAGCAGATAGTGGAATAATACTTACTTTTCTTTATCATGGTGTGAGCGATACTTATATTTCTGGGATCGGGATCTAATTCTGAGGTTCCCTTTCCTGCATCGCAGCTCACCCCCGAAATCACGGGCTAAGGTCGCCGTAATTTTCCTTGATTGGTACGGCTTGTTCCCTGTCACAGGCTCTGACATGAGTCCTAGACGCGGAGTGGCGCCTACAGGTCCGCTGTCCTCCCAGGGGGATTCATTTAATACGCACGCCTACCCGGGAACGCATTAAATACCTTGTCTGGGTCTGGAGTTATGCGTTACCCCCGAGGATCTTCTAGCGGAAGACCCTTGAGGCTCCTGACCCCCAGCTGTCGGGACAAGGGTCTGGTTGGGCCAGGCCCATCCCGGATCTGGACGGGCCCTGCCTCGACCCGCTTCGACAGTAGGCCTAAACATCGTCACGTGAAACGCTCGTGGTATTCAAATGGTTTCCCCGCTCACGTGTCACCTGATTGCTCCCCGTTTTGTTCCTGGCCACTGGGACATCCACGTGGCACACGTTCTGAAAGCGGACCCCATAACTGCCCCCATTTCTCTATTTGATGGATTTGCAGCCGCCAAAAAAGGAAATCACTCCTTCGGTCCGCGAACACGGAGGCTACACGTGGGTCATTATCACCTCCGTTCGTCAGTTACCGATGTTGGCGCGTGCTGGCCTTTATTACGTGTTTCCAAAATTTTGAATTTTGAATGTTTTGGATCTCCCCGTACGGTTTCTCTTCCTCAGTGTCCTTTCAGTTCCCCCTCTAAAAAGGCGAGGTCCGGGCTCATTTCTCACTTTACCAAAATTTCTCAAGTGCGTATTTTCTCTCCTCTAGAAATTTCGGGTGCTCCGGACTTAGGGTTTCTAGCTTTCTTCCTCTTTTGAACTTTCGACTTTTCGATCTCGGTCTGAAGAGATGGCTCCAAATCAGAGTCAGATGCTCCTCCTTATTACTGACTCCGAGCTTACCTCGCTGAGGAGGCAACTCTGCTTCCCTGGCGGGGTTACCCTGCAAAGGGTCGAGGGGCCGTCTGATTGGTACCTTCGCTCTTCTGCCCCCGAGGGCTCCATTGTGCTGGGGAGGAAGCACTTGGAGTGGGTGTGGTTCCCACTCCCTCTCCTCGTGCACCAGTTCTTTAGCCTCACGGGGATCCATCCGATGCAGCTAAATGCCAACGGAATCATGATCCTGATGGGGCTCTCCGCTCTGTCGGTCCTCCTCAACATCCACATTGACTTGGAAGTAGTTTTCTACGCTTATAAGTTGACCACCATCCCCAAGAAGAGCTCCTACCCCACGTTCTACCTCCAGCCGCTCCCAGGGCGCCACATCTTTTGGGGTCTGCCGAAGAGTGACAAGCAGTGGGACTCCCACTCCAGGCTGTATGCGGTTGGAGGGGCGTGGTGATCTCGAACGAGGAGCATTTCTCGATTCCCTCGTCGTTTTCTCACAGTAAGTCTCCGGGTGCTTCCCTTTCCTTGGGTCTGAGCATTCACCTGTCTCCTGATTTTTGGTATTACGCAGGTACGGCGGATGAGAGCAGGTTCGAGGCCCGGCTGTCGGTGGGGCGGCTACAAGAGCTGGAGGGGATCGTCGTCTTCGGGTCGGCCGGGGAGTGCCGCCACATACAGGCCGTGCTGAGCCCTCAGATGATGAATCTGATGCCGAGGGCGGTCCTGTATCTCCTATTCTCTCTCGACTCTTAGGTGATCACCAAGCACCTCCGGAGCCGTCTCGACGCCGCTGCCCTGAATCGGTTCCGCCGAGACGAGCAGAACCGCATCACGATGGTCGGGCATCAGGTTATGGCCTCGACCCAGGCAGCGGGGTCTGACAACTTGGTGGCGCCGACCAGGCTCGAACTCGAGGAGGTCCTGATGTTCATGGCCAGGGAGTGCGAGCGGCTCCGTGTCGCCAAAGCACCTGCCCCCAAGGGAGCTAAAGGTAGACTCGTTTCCTTGTCGCGAGACTCTACCCCTCGAGTCTGGGTCGTCCTCCTAACTGCGTAGCTTGCTCTTGTTTGCAGGTTCGGGCGCCGGACCTTCAGCAGACCCATCTCCGGCCAGAGTGGGGCACTGCCCACCGAGCCAGACCCAAGGTCCCTGCCGGTCGGTGTTTGGTAGTGTCCTCCGACGACGAGTCTGGGGGTCGTGGATTTGTCACCCGAAGAGCAGACCCAGGCGACGAGTCGGAGGGTCTGTTCGTGCCCAGGGACGACGCCTCCGCGGCACCTCCTCCGGGGATGGATGGGCCCAAGGTTCAGGAGACGCCAGCCGTGCGAATCAAGTATGGTGGCGGGCTATGTTCGGGTCGGCCTAGGGAGACTGCTACCTCAGACTCTCCACTCGTTGGACTCGGATCGGGGGCCAGCACGGGGTCTGGTTCCGCACGCTCTAGCGGAGAGATTGCGGATTTAAGTGGGGGGACCCCCAGGCTCAAGTCCAAACTGTTGGAGCGGGTTTCGCCAACTGTCTACGTGTCTTCGCTATCTCGGACTGTTTCCAATATCTAAGCGGGTCGGAGGAGCCGGGGGGAGTACCTGCAAAGACTCTCCGATGCTTAAGTCAGATATCGGTTCGAAGAGAGATAGCAGATAGTGGAATAATACTTACTTTTCTTTATCATGGTGCGAGCGATACTTATATCTCTTGGATCGGGATCTAATTCCGAGGTTCTCTTTCCTACATCGCAGCTCGCCCTCGAAATCACGGGCTAAGGTCGCCGTAATTTTCCTTGATTGGTATGGCTTGTTCCCTGTCGGTGGCTCTGACATGAGTGCTAGACGTGGAGTGGCGCCTACAGGTCCGCCGTCCTCCCAGGGGGATTCATTTAATACGCACACCAACCCAGGATCGCATTAAATGCCTTGTCCAGGTCTGGAGCTATGCGTTGTCCCCGAGGGTCTTCTAGCGGAAGACCCTTGAGGCTCCTGACCCCCAGCTGTCGGGATAAGGGTCTGATTGGGCCAGGCCCATCCCGGATCTAGACGGGCCCTACCTCGACCCGCTTCGACAGTGGGCCTAAACATCGTCACGTGAAACGCTCGTGGTATTCAAATGATTTCCCCGCTCACGTGTCACCTGATTACTCCCCGTTTCGTTCCTGGTCACTGGGACATCCACGTGGCGCACGTTCTGAAAGCGGACCCCACAATTTGTGTCTGCATTTAGTCCATGTCCAGTTCTAAGATTACAATTTATAAAACCATACCAATTTACCCACTGGCACTAGCACAAAACTATATTTTGCTTATAATGAATAAGAACAATATATAATTTGTCATCATACAAGTGTTAAATAATATTAATATTAGAAAATAAACTTGTTGTGAATCATTAGGCCATAATTAAGTGATATAGCTATTTGGGCTTGTATTATGAGTTTGGCTTGTTTTGGTGTGTGTATCTAATAGCCCATAGTTTAATATCCTAGTTTCTAGAGTATTCTTGTATTTGCTAGATTATATAATTAATTAGGTGGATAATGGAGCATTCTTACTCCATCTAGAATCATCTTTGGAGTAGTATAAATAAAATGCTCCTCCCTCCATTTGTATCAAGCCAAATAGAAACAATCCAAGTAGTAATACAAATTTCTCTCTTCCACCAAAATTCTCTCTAGTTTCTCCCTTCGTCTTTCTAGCCTTAAAAATCTTCTATTTCCAACATTTAACTTATGATAAGTTTTAATACACTAATTAAATTGAATTTTACTTCAACAAATAATTTTTTTTTGGTGGTGAGATATTACTCTATCGCTTCAGATCTACAGAGAAGACTAAGACCGTCAAGACCGATAATCTGGAAAATCTGAACTTGGCGTTGCTGGTGGTGGTGCTGAAAAAAGAAAAGAAAAAAAGATCTTTAATGTTGAATTTTTTTTGGTGTTTTTCACTTTTTGATCACTTGTAGACTCTTAGCAATACTAAGTGCAGAAACAGTTTTGAACAGAACATTGAACCTCTCTATCTAGGACCCAGTCTTACTCGGCATGATGGGCCGTCCCTATTGCTGGAAAAGATTTGGACGGCTTGAGTTTGATAAAAATGATGATGATGGTGACGGTTGTGTTAATGATGGAGAGGACACAACGAAGAACGGTGTCGATTCTCATCGAATTGCTCAACTGAAGAGTGTCAATGGAAGCAAGATATTGTGATTAATATTGAAGAAAGAGAAGGAAACTGAAGGGAGGGAGCTGCGTCTGTTTTTTCCTTTTTTCCTTAGAGATCTATATGTAAATGAGAGTACTATATGTAAATTGCACCTATAAATACTATCCTTTTGATCTCAATCAAATGGTTACGAAAAAGCCCGTATGTAGGAACAAAACATGGGGTTCTGCAATAGCTTTTCCAATAAAGTAATCTTTTAAATATAAAGAATGATAATCCTTTCAAAAATAAATTAAAGAATAATACATTTAAGTTAAATAGTATTGAAAAATCCATTGATGTCTTAGGCTTCTACAAGTTACAAGTCTAGCTTATTGATTATTTAGTCATTTCATAACTCCAGAGTCCAGATCCAGGTGTCACTTTAATTATTATGAGTAGTTTTTAGGAGTTGTTAATTTAACTTTTCCTAAAAATAAAAATAACATGCCAAAACATCCATGCATGATGAGACACACGGCAGAAAATTTTTCCAATGATGTCATGTGTTGTCTTGCTAAAAGACTAAGAAAAGTATTCTCCCTTCAAAAAAAAAAAAAAAAAATTAAGAACAATATCATTAAAAAAAGGGGATGACTACGGTAGGAGCGTCCCTACGTAGGATCATGCCTTAATTATCGTTGGATGGGAATCTGTGGGGAATAACGAGAATCTGTGGAGAATCTATTTATATATAGATTCCTATCCAACGGTGAATAGACAGAACCCTACGTAGGGGCGCCCCTACTGTAGACGCGCCCTTAAAAAAATAATAAAAGTATCCGGAAAAGTCTCTAGTTCTCTCTGCTTTTAGGGACGTGGGACTAGAGGGAGTTAGGATATTCACTCTGGTATGATCACCTTTGGCTTTCCCAAGTTTGTTTCACTGACCAAATAATTAAAGCGACATCGCCTTAAAATAAGCATTCATTTTTTGGTAAGTTGTTAATTAAAAAAATAAATTATTGAAAGATATACGAAGCATTTTTTCAGTCGATTAGAACTGTGGATTAAAATACCGCGATAATATTCATATTTTAATGTCTCGACATTTATGTAGAATGAAAATTTAAAACTATGAGAGAAGAAATTGGAATAGATTATAATCTCAATTGTGTGACGTGTCCTAAGACCAAATACGTACTTAATGAGAAATTTGAAAATTGATATAACTTTCTAAAATTGAAGACTCAAAAATTAATCCTAATTATGTTTTTGATGATTAGATTATTAAATACATATCATTCATCAATATAGAAAAGAAAGAGATATATTTCTTGTTTTAGAGACCGAGCAGTAATACCGGTCGTTCTCTCGAAGTTGAAAACTTAGGCCCTCAAGTCTCGTTCTACGTAATTAATTCAACACTAGATGATGACTTAGGAGTGTATCTATGTGGATACGGTGTAGAAACTCTGACTTTTCCTTGTGGAAACGCTTGATCAAGACAATTTTAAAAAATAATCTATAAAAATAAAAAGATATTTATCGAGATATATTCTAATTGGCTAGATTTGTTTTCCTCGTCAGAGGGGAGGTTAGTAGTCTAGTATTTCCGGAGGAATAGTTATTTATAAAATAATTTAGGCAGTGCTATAAATAGGTGTGTGTACCCCCTTTTAACATGCGACATTCACCATATATATCGATATATACACATTTATCTATAATTCAATGGCTCTTTCATGGTTGCTTTTTCTCAGCCTCATTCCCACTCTGCTCTGTGGTCATTGTTCGACGGCTCAGGATGATCAAAGAAAGGTACCAAATTTCTGAAACCATTAATATACATCTTCCCTGCTGCCGTTATACTTTACAACTATTACTAATCAATATGAACATTTAACCACGCATATGCAGAACTACGAGTTGACATAAAAACTTAAAATTAATCAAACATGATATAAATAATCAATGGATGATCTCACTTTACATCATGCTTGTATTTCACTCATTTTTTTTTTTTTGAGGTAATAAATTTGTTATTATAAAAAATATTTATCTTTATAATAATAGATTGATTTATAAGACTAAATTTCTCTAATAAATAAGCTAATTCTCCAATCCTAAGACTACCTAGGTAAGAGCACACACTACCTGTGATCTCGATCCTAGGTTCGAATCACACTGGGGGTAGGCGTGAAAACCTATTATCCCTAATAGAGTGGAGTGGAGATTGGATAGTAGTAGATATTTTCTTTTAATTTGTAATAAGTGGAGGTTATTAGTTAAGCCCCACTTAAAAAAAAAAAAAAAATTAACTAAGTAACCAAATACTAATACTATATCCAGTATATTGTGTATCGTAATTCGTATACTATATATATATATTTGTATATATTGATGAGCAAACTAAAGTAAAATAGTCGGATGTAGTCCCTTTGATGAGATTGGTCTTTAACATTAATATAAAGGAAATGAAGTATAATCTCATTAGAAATAAGTTTCATAGACAGTAGACTTCTTCCCCAAGGTCTAAGCCAAATAGATAATAATGGATAGAATAGATTATAATATGTTAAGCAAAATGTCAAATAGATATTTTTATGCCTTAATGCGACTCTTCAATGGATAAAGGAGAAGAATCAACGAATTGATGAAAGAAACATAATGATGAAACATACACACTTCAGTAGTTCAACAGGAATTTAAATAGTCAAGATCTAAACCTGCCATCCTTCCTTTCTTAGAAAATGAAATGCTGATTTACAGGAGAAGCCTTTAGACCTGTCAAAGGACCAGATTCTTTTGTCTTCTGCCTCCTCAGAAATAGTTACCCCTTCCAATACATTTGATAAAGCCATATTTCCAATAGATTTGATAAAGCCATATAACTCGTGAACTCCCTCTCATTGAGGTTTATGATCAAATGAAAATTCCAACCGCTAAGAAGGAAATTGTTATTGAATTGAGAAACTCTGACCTCTGAGATGCTCATATTGTGAGTTGAAGATAGCCTACTATTCACAAAATTATACCGCAAGTACACAGTGTCAAGTTTTATAGTAAAATGGTAAATAAGGTTGTCGAACTCACGGGGATTGATGTTAAAAATCTATTAAGCATATATGACGTTTGTCTAATATCACGTTGGTTAAATGTGACATGTATTATCCAAAATATAGACGAAATCGGTCCCGTTAAAAGAACTATATCTTATGCCCAAAAGTAAAAATATAAATATATATATATATTTTCATAGTTTGCCCTTGCCGCATGCGCGAATGTAACTAATTTTGTTGACTAATTAATATATGTTACTTCCTTGTATCTTCACATGCATATATTTTTATCTTGGATATATATATGCAGGCTTACATTGTGTATATGGGCGATAGTCCAAAGGACGAAGCTTTCATGTCAGATCTTCACGTCAGCATGCTACAAAACGTTGTTGGAAGGTATACATCAAAAATATAATTTCGATAGACAGGAACAGAACCACTGAATTTTATTATTAAAAAAAAAAGGAATTTTCAAAGTCGCTCTTGATTTGACGTAATATAATAGTATGAACATTTACAAAACAAATTGTCGGCAACCGAAAAAAAAAAAAAAACCATAATATTCCTACTGCTCTAAGTACACGTGTACATTTTTTTTTTAGCAAAAGAAAACTAATCTACCTAAAAAGAAAAAAAGGCAATCCTAAGGGAAAAGGAAAAGAATAATGTAAAAAATATTTTTTTCAACCGCGAGTACAGACCAAAAATTTCTAATGGAGCCAACTAATTCTAACACTAACACAAAGGTGCATAGACAAAGACCAACAAAAAAAAAAAAAAACCTAGTCTAAAAGCTCAAAGATACATTACATGTTAAGTGTTAACTAACATCCATATTGTTTATACATAAACTCAATTATAATTGCATATTTTCAGCGATATTGCGCCAGGAGCACTCCTACTTCATAGCTACAAGAGAAGTTTCAATGGATTTGTTGCCAGGCTAACAGAGAAAGAAGCAAAAGAATTGTCTGGTGATTAAAGCATGCACCTTAATTTTTTTTTTTCCTCTCTTTTTAAAGAAATAATTGGCTCCCATTATAATTTGTTTTACACATTTAATTTTTTCCTTATTCTGAAAAAAATTGGCCGCTCATTCGACTATTATATTGGTCGGTTGAATACTTTATTTAGGCAAAGAAGGTGTAGTGTCTGTGTTCCTAAGCGAAAAGCAGATGTTACACACAACAAAGTCATGGGACTTCATTGGATTCCCTAAGCAAGTCAAGAGAAGCACAGTTGAAAGCGATATCATCATAGGAATGCTTGACACCGGAATTTGGCCGGAATCCGACAGTTTCGATGATAAAGAATATGGTCCACCCCCCGCCAAATGGAAGGGCACTTGCCAAGTCTCATCCAATTTCACTTGTAACAAGTACGTAATATCTTAATTAGCATAAAATTATATAATATAGAGCACACTATCTATGTTGCAATTAGAAGCAAATATATATATATATATATATTTACATTCCGTAAAGACAGAAAAGTACATAAAAAAAAGCATATATTTATGTCACTTCGATACCCAGAATAGGAAAAATTGAAATTGTGTAATCTCACTTTTTGATTGCCAAAGTAAACTAAATGCTACATCTCAATTTTAACGTCAAATTAGTACGAAACAATAAAATTGTAAAATTTTTTGGTGATACAATCATGCAAAAATCTATTTCATTTTGGTATTTCAATTATTAATCTAGCATATATCTTTAAAAAAAATCTATTGTCACATCATACAAATTCGAAATTTCGAAATATAATATCACATCATAATTTCGGTGTCCCAAATAGCTACACCATATGTACAATATATCTGATCATTTAATGATATTTTCTTTTGTCAAATGATGCGGAAATATTTGGCATGATTAATATGTTGGTTGGATATGTTCATTTAAAACAATAAAATTAGAAGGGAGGATTTTTTTTTTTTCTTTTCGAAAAAAAAATTGAAGGAAGGATTTGACTCCAAATGTAATTTCTGTTAATTGAAAACAAACTTGAAAGGAAGAATCTGACTCCAAAAATGTAATATCTTAGAAATAAATAGTTTAATGGAAAAAGAAAACATATTTGAAAATATAAGAACCCAAAAAGGTGAAAGTTGCATCTCAAGCTTGATAAATAATGGCAAAATTAGACATTATATGGTAATTTAGAAAAATGCAGTGGTTTAAGTTTTTTTAAGGTGCGGTACGGTTTTTATTACATAAATATCATTTTTTAAAAACAATTTAGAAAAATACCATTTTTATAATAGTTACTAGTTTCTGGTAACCAGTTTCCAGAAACGGGTAACTAGTAACCAAAGGTATTTATAACTGGTACATAACTGGCAACTAGTAACTAGTAACAAGTTTCTAAAAATTGGTAACCAGTAAATATTTTAAAAAATAGTATTTTTCTAAATATTTTTAAAAAGTGATATTTTTCTAATAAAAACAGTACGAAAATTTGAAAAAAACTTGAGTTCCGTATTTTTCCGTATTTTTGTAATTCTTTTAGTTTTTTATATGTAAAAGTGATAGAAACCCAAAATTAATTCACTTGGATCTATTTTTTAGGCGAAATTTACATTGAGTACCTGTTATTGTGTCTCATATTTCACAAATACCTATTTTTAAATTTTATTTAAAAAATATTTATTTTTTATAGTATATATAAATATATATATATTTCATGTATAAAATGGCCATAGATGTACCCGTCTCGTTCATATTTTAACCAACACATGTCATATTTTAACTGATCTGTGTTCACTAAAACATGACCTGTGTTGGTCAAAACATCAACAGGACTAGTCCTGTCTGCGGGACTATATCCTTGCCCGTATAAAATTATGTGGTACATACATTTACAATGTAAACTATATAAATTTGTACAAATAGTATACAGTTTGAAATGTATACTGATTTTTAGGTATTATTTTTATTCATCGTGAAATGTATCATATTTTATAAAATACTTGTGACTTATATTTCTCAAAAAAGGTGTGAAATTTATCATATTTTATAAAATATTTGTGGTTTATATTTTTCAAAAAAGTATGAAAATAGGGTATTCATGAAAATATATTTATATATTTATGAATTGGGAAAAGTTCATAAATACCCGGATTTAAGACCATATTTTCATAAATACCCATTTTTTATCTTTATTTCATAAATACCCGTTTCTATACCCTTTTTGGAGAAATGTAGACCACCACTTTTTTACACATGAAATGTAGACCACGGTCTATATTTCATATATTAAATGTATACCGCGGTCCACATTTCGTAAATAAAACTTACACTCAAAATTGGCACACATTTTGAAATGTGTACCGTTCATATTTTACACATGAAATGTGTACCTCATGGATAAAATTTACATTGTAAATGTGGACCACTCATATTTTTCATACGAAATGTGGACCATAAAAACGAGTATTTTTGGAAGAAGTTTTAAAAACGGGTATGTTTGAAAGAAGTTTTAAAAAACGGGTATTAGGTGTAATTTTCACTTATGAATTTTTCCCTTTTGACGATAATAATTAAAAAATGAAGTAATAGTATACCTTGTAATATCAATTAATAACAACAATAATACTAGTTTGCTGCTATAAAAATCCGACATGTGGATATAATTTTTAGCCCAATCATGTTAGTTATTATTATTAACAAAGGATCATGCTTAATTTATCAATTTTTTCACCAAATTTTTAATACCAACAAATGTGGCATGTGAAAATTTTTAATACCAACACATGTGACATGTGATTTGTCACCACTTAATTGGTGATAATGTTTAATCTATTTGTGGTAAGTTTTAACACACCAATTGGATAGTGACAACTTGCATGTCACATGTGTTGGTATTAAAAACTTTCATATGCCACATTTGTTGGTATTAAAAATTTGGTGAAAAAGTTAGTAACTTAAGCATGATCCTTTGTTAATAATAATAACTAACATGATTGGGCTAAAAATTGTAACTAACATATTTAGTTATGTTAGTTATAATTTTTATGAATTATAACTAAAAATTCATGAAAATATATTTATATATTTATGAATTTTTCCCTTTTGAGGATAATAATTAAAAAATGAATTAATAGTATACCTTATAATATCAATTAATAACAACAATAATACTAGTTCGCTGCTATAAAAATCCGACATGTGGATATAATTTTTAGCCCAATCATGTTAGTTATTATTAACAACAAAGGATCATGCTTAAGTTACCAACTTTTTCACCAAATTTTTAATACCAACAAATATGGATGTGAAAATTTTTAATACCAACACATGTGGCATGTGATTTGTCACCACTCAATTGGTGATAATGTTTAATCTATTTGTGGTAAGTTTTAACACACCAATTAGATGGTGACAACTTGCATGTCACATATGTTGATACAAAAAATTTGGTACAAAAATTGGGATATTTAGTGTTGTTAATATACTACAATTTATTAATTTGCTCACGAGTTTTAGTAGTTGAAACAAATCAGCAATTGATGTTGGTCCCAAAATTAATATTTCAAATGCAATATCTCACGCTTTCAAAAAAAAAAAAAATGCAATATCTCACGTCTCTATTATACTTTTAACACTTTTAACATTAGCAAGCACTTGTTACATAATTGTTTCGTATGAGTAATTGTTAATTTGAACAGCAAAATCATCGGAGCAAAGTACTACCGCAGCAATGGGTTCAACGACGAATTTGACGAATTCAAGTCCCCGAGAGACTCACGCGGTCACGGGACACACACGGCTTCGACGGCGGCTGGGGTCTTGGTTAGCGAGGCAAGTCTTCTAGGCTTAGCCCCCGGCACAGCACGAGGAGGGGTTCCCTCGGCTCGTCTTGCAGTCTACAAAATCTGCTGGAGAGACGGTTGTTACGACGCCGACATTCTGGCGGCGTTCGACGACGCGATCGCCGACGGTGTCGACGTGATTTCCATCTCCATTGGATCGTTCGCGAAAGACTATTTCAAGAGTGCGATCACCATTGGCGCTTTTCACGCTATGCGAAAAGGAATTCTGACTTCGACTTCGGCAGGGAATAGAGGTCCAGACCTATTGAGTGTCACCAACTTTTCGCCTTGGTCTCTTTCTGTGGCTGCTAGCACCATTGATAGGGAGTTCATCACTAGCGTTCGATTAGGAGACGGCAAGGATTATGAGGTACTAATTAACAATGGTATCATAAGATTATCCCCTGTTTGATTCATGTCACACAATATTTATGATAAGAAACGTAAGTATAAATACTACTTATCCGATTATTATCTATTTTCCTCAATGATTAGGGAAAATCGATAAATACGTTTGACCTGAAGAACCGACTGTTTCCCATTATATACGCTGGAGACGCAGCAAATACTTCAGCAGGATTCGGCTCCTCTACAGCAAGGTATCATTAATAATTAATTAAGAAAAAAAATTAACATTAGTTAAGAAGGGTACGTATAATTCGCGCTTTCTCTTAATATGTACATTATAGTACATACTGAATATAATTGTATATTATACCATCATGATGTAATATTTTTTGTAGATATTGCTTTGCAGAGGCGTTGGACAAGAACAAGCTGAAGGGTAAAATTGTCTTTTGCGACAGCTACGATGGGGATATTTTGAACGGAGCAGTTGGCGTCGTCACACCTGCATACGCAGGGGAGAGTGCTTCCGCTTTTCCTATCCCTGAATCTTCCCTTAGATTGGAGGACAGTGCCAAAGTTTACTTGTACATAAACTCCACCAGGTACAGAATAAAGAAGATAATAAAATTTATGAAAATGTCTTAAACTTGATTTCTAATTTTTGGGTTGCATAAAAGAGAAAAAAAGAAAGAAAAATCTCTTAAAAGATATGTTTCTAACTAAATTTTGCAGAAAACCATCAGCATCAATATCGAAGACTAACGAGGGATCTAATAAGTTAGCCCCCTACATAGTTTCGTTTTCATCAAGGGGTCCCAATCCAATCACACCTAATATTCTGAAGGTGCCGATTTTCTAGTCTATATAGTAGTTGTTTTAATTCTTTTTTATTACTGCTTCTCTAATGTTGAAGTTTAAGATTTGAATCTCTCGTATCTATATTAAAAGAAATTCTTACATTTATCAGTATCATGTGACACTCAAATGTTTATCTTTTACGGATAAATGATTTTTTTTTTTTTTTAAAGAAAAAAGAGATCTACTACTTTTCAGTTTAGGAGAAACAACAAATTTATTTGACACAACCTATATACGTCTTTTTTGGTCAATAAATTATTAAATCCTCTCTTTAATTTGATACATACGATCTTCGAACATGAATTACAGCCAGACTTAGCAGCCCCGGGGAGTTATATCTTGGCAGCTTGGCCTCCGTACATCCCAATTTCCCGCGTTGACGGAGACAAAAGAGCAGTGCCCTACAATATACTTTCAGGGACATCAATGGCCTGCCCACATGCTTCTGCGGCTGCCGCGTACGTCAAGTCGTTTAACCCCACTTGGTCTCCCGCTGCCATCAAGTCTTCTCTTATGACCACCGGTAATGGATCGTTTTAGATAATTCTAACTAATCAATTTTTTAAGTTGGCTAAAAAAGTTATCCGCTAGGTTTTGATGTTACATATAATTATAGATATGTGTTTATGAATTGTTTGTAGCTAAACCCATGAGTGCGGACCTTAATCCTGAAGCCGAATTTGCGTACGGAGCTGGACAGATAAACCCTCTTAGGGCGTTAAACCCTGGCCTAGTATACGACGTTGTTGAAGCTGACTACGCAAATTTTTTGTGTGGACAAGGCTACACTACCAAGTTGTTGCAAATAGTTACGGGAAACAGTAAGAGCTCATGTCCTAAAGCCAGCTCCCTTAATGGAACAGCTCCGGACCTTAACTATCCTGCCTTTGTTCTTTCTGCCTCACCTTCAGATTCTATCGACCATGTTTTTTATAGGACCGTCACAAATGTTGGGTCACCAAGTTCCACGTATAAAGCCAAATTGGTCGCCTCATCAGGACTTAAAATCACAACGAACCCAAGTGTCATTACCTTCACATCACTTGGGGAGAAGCAATCGTATGCGGTGACGGTGCAGGGGACACTGGATAAGAAGCTTGTGGTGTCTGCTTCTTTGGTTTGGGATGATGGTACTTACCAAGTGAGGAGCCCTATTGTTGTCTATGTCCCAACTTATTAGAAAGGTATATCTATCGGTAACCTGAAACAATTTTCGGGAGATTAATGGTTCTCAAAAAGTGCCATATAGTAGAATGTAGTATCAATTGGCACATATTAAGAAATAAGATGGATTATGATATTGGGGAATTCAGATGTATGGTCAATCTTTTGCCATAATTTTTGCGCAATATAAATAGCTGAATAACTAATAATGAAAAGAAATCCGTAGGGCAAGGCTTTCTTAACAAGATCCACTTCTTATATAGACAGTTATTGAACAATCAAAATGACATCAATGTGTGAAAACGGTAGCAATTATAAAACGAAAAAAGACAGACATTAACAACAAAAGGCGGCAAATTAAGAAGCGAGAAAATTAGGAATTGACATATTCTTGAAATGAACAGCAATATGAAAAAAGTCAATTATGTAAAAACGGCATTGTTGGGTTTACTCGTGTAACCTAATATGTGGGCTACAGGCTTTATAACAATTATATAATATTAGGATTGTCTAATTAAGTAGAGCCAATTATCTGATTTAATTAAGGGCTCAGGAAATTACCTATTTAATTTGGACTCTGTAATATATAGTTACCTAATTCTAGTCCAATAAAGATTGATAGGTCTTTATTGGCTGCTAGTGTATAAAGACATAATTATCAGAGTTTTGGTCTCCAAACCAAATAGAATGTGTGCTCCTCTCCTCTGTCTCCATCAACAGAGAAAGAACCTATTGAGCATACATAGAGTATTCTGGCTGTGGAAGACCTTCTACCCTCAGGTTCTAATTGATTAATCACTTCCGCTTACGTGATCTCATCCTTTGCTATTAAAGATAATGGATTCAGATTAGTCACGAATTTTCTCTCAATAAATCTTTTTCTGACAATTTGGCATGAAAGATTCTGGGACTCTATTTGATTTAATAATCTATTATATACATCTAACAAGTATATCTTATTTTTGTATGCTTAGTTTATGATATGTTTTAATGTGAGTTGTTATTTTTCTGTTTTTTTTTTATTTTGTTCTCTGTTCAGTTTCTGTTTCAAGTATATCTGCTAATTTGAATTCAATTCCTGTGCTTAACGGCACAAACTTCAAGAAGTGGAAAGAGCACGTTATGATTATGCTCGGTTGTATAGATCTAGACCTTGCACTCAGGAAAAAATAACCTGCTGCTTTTACAGATGAAAGTTCTGCTACGGATATTAAGAACTTTGAGCAGTGGGAACGTTCTAATTACATGAGTCTTATGATTATAATGTTGGAATTGCCTAACACTTAGAACAAAAATATACATGCATGCAAACTATGAAAACACATGATCACATCATGAACGCAGCGAAAAAATAGCAGATTTAGGTTTTAAAATTTTTCATGAAAACAGTTTTTATAACCATATTACATGCATATATCATATAGAGGATCATGTATAACATAAATCAAATCTAGATGCAGAGATGGTATTAGGGTTTACCTCTTGTAGCGTGCTCCTTCTTGATCTCCTTGTTGATGGTGATCAAACCTCTAACCCTAGATCTTCTTGTCTATGCTCTTGCTCTTGGTTGATTAGTTGAGTGGGCACCAAGTCGAATCTTTCATTGGAGAATGATCAAGAACACCTTCTTGATCCTATGGAATATCGGGATGTGAGATGAGACCGTGAGATGGTAGGAAACCTTTTTCTCTCTCACTTAGCCAAGGGTGGCCGATTTTCTCTCTCTCTCTCTCTCTCCCCCTTGGTATGCGTGTGACACTATTAGTGTTACTGTGTAGTTTTTTTTCTCATATATCTTATATATATAGGACCAAAAACTGCTAACCCTAGTCCAACTAGGATTGGGCTTGTTCTCCAATTTGGGCTTTGGGTGTATTTTTATAAATATGTCCAACTCATGTAACTTATTTATAAAAATATCAACTTCTATGTAGAATCATTAGTTTACACAGTTTCATGAAACTAATTTCACAAATACCACCAACCAGTTAATGAGCTTTATTGAGTTAGACAAGGGACCTAATAGATTCAAATAATCTAAGCTCCAATAATATGATAAATACATAAAAACTCTTATTATGGTATTCATATAAATATTATAAGTAAAGGGGACACTTCACTAAAGGCCCAATACTGTACTCTTAGATTAGATGTCATGCCTTTTATAGAGATTCAATCAACTAACCTTGATTAACCGATCCATCTAGCGTATTCTATACCACATATAGAATCCCTATACAATGCCGTAGTTGGATAGGTGAAATTACCATAATACCCCTCCAACACCTATTTACCTTTAAGTTACCATCTTTCTATCAAGGAATAATGTTGTCGATAATTTTGTTCTCAATGGCCATTTAGACAAAATTATCAACCAATTCACAAAGTGAATACTAAGATCTTAGATTTAATTATTCCATGAATCTTGAAAGAACCTAAAGTGGCATTAATGTATAGTGTCCTTAACTATTTGGTGTTCCCATCAATTTATAAGTCATAACCTCCAATATGCTAGAGTTTACCTCTAATTTCATAGAGGTTAGTCTTTTAACAAATCAAAAAGCTAAGTCCAATCAACTATCAAGGATTAAGATCTATATGCTAAGAGCTAGTTTGTGGTAATATAAGAATTGAGTTATGGCACTCTAATCTTTATATTGCCTGATCCAGTTCAATACACATAACTTGTTTATGTTGCATTAGTGTTTCTATCAGAAGTAACATACTTTAATGATTTGAGACACATCATTCCCGTTGAGATAGACAAACACTACAACCCATAGTAAATAAAGTATTCCATCTTTATTTATAGATTGTGAACTAGTTCATTTAAACTAAGATAAAGAAACAAGTCTCCCCATAATTAACACTTAATCATGTTTGTTTCTTTATACACAAATAAAGTCATAGAATTTTTTTCAGATAAATAAATTATTTAACTAAGATAGTTTAATCTAGCAAATTTCATAATTGTATGTAAGAGAAAGTTGTTTATACTCAGAGGGTATAATTGAAAATATGCTTTTTAGGGTAAATATCCCAACAATCTTCTTCTTGTCTAAAAAGCAGTTACTCAGAATAACGTATTAAAAGCCCAAAAATTGTTCCAAATAATCAAAAATAATAAAAGCAAAATTTAATTGTTCAACTAATAACTTAAATGATTAAGAAAAGTAATAAAGATCATAAGCTCTCTCTTCATCGTTTTCTTGACGAACTTCTCTCTCATCCTCTAGGAAGTCTCCACTCCTACTGATGAAGGTATTATTGGTAGATTGTCTATAGAGAATATAGCCATTCTCTTCCCTTGGATAGCTAAGCAGAAAATACTTTTCTGAATTCCTGTCAACTTCATCTCCAGCTTTCTTGTACGGGTATACTTCGCAACCCCATACCTTCAAATGCTCCAAGCTCTCTACATAGCCCTTCCACATCTAAAAAGTTGTCAAAGCAACTTTATCTGATGGAGTAAAGTTGAGGATGTACGAAGCTGTCCTCAAAGCACAATCCTAATGCCTTTTCGACAGTAGTGTTTCCTTGTACATCAGCTCTATGGTATGCTTGAGTCTGATATTGTATCTCTCAGCAGCTCCTATACGACTATGCTCATAGATAGTCGCATATTCATAAGGAATAGCAAGATTGACTAGTGTTGGCCTCAGCAGGTCACGTAGAGAATCTATATCTCTAAGTTTAACTTCAATCTTGAATTTCTTGACCTTGGTGTCGTGTTGTATCCGTACTTTTCTGTCAAACTAATGGAAAGTATCTGAGACTTCATCGTATTTCTTCAGAAGATATACTTGGCCGAAGTCCGAATATTTGTCAACAAAGGTGACAAATAATGTATGCTTGCTGCAGGAAACTACCTCTATATGTTTGCAGATATGCACATGTACGCACTCTAAACATGCCTGAGCATTCTCTTGATGAGCAACAAGATGACGCTTGTACTTTACAGGCTTCTTGCAGTCTTCACAGACTATATCGTTGCTGATATCTACTTCAGGTAAGTGATTCAGCTCCATAAGTCTGCGAATTTCTGAACATGGTATGTGTCCGAGTTGCTTGTACCAGTCAATAGTGTTGCACTTCTTTCTAATGTCGTTCACCATCTCTTGGAGTGTAGTAATACTCATGATCGAAGATGATGTACTATGTGGTTTCTGTGTCAGAATATAAAGATCATTCTGTATCTCTCCCGTACAGCACAATTTATTGCTATAGAAGACCGTGCATCTTCTTGTCAAACATGAAGTGGTAGCTTTTTTTATGCATCTTCGATACCGAAAGAATATTTATACTAAACTCCGGTGCATAGAAGCAATCCTTCACGATCATAGAGCTATCATTGATCTGCAGATAAGCATCACCCATGCTTTCAACTCGAACTCTTTGATTGTCTCCAACTACTAAATGATGACTAGCATCAGTTAATTGATTTGGTTTAATGAACTATTTCTTGTCGTTGCAGACATTTGCATTAGATCCTGAGTCCACTAGCCATAAATCTCACATATCCTCTGCTGAAAGAAATTTTCTTGGCCTTCCAGATGACCTAACTATGGGAGAAGTTCCTAACCTCTCTTTTCAGTAGAGGTATCCTCAGATTGAGTATCGTTCAAACTCTTTGAGCACTGAGATGCCTCCATAAATGTCCTCGTTTTACTCTGTGTACTGTATTCCTTTGTCACTTTCCTCTTTCTGGAAACTTTGTCCATCTTATGAAACTGAATTTTCCAAAACTGCAAAAATAACAAGGTTCCCAATGAGACAAAGTCATAATATAAATTCAATTCATAATCGAATTTAATGAATTCAATTCACAATTAAATTCTGTAAGTTTAATTCTCAATTAAACACATAGAGAAAAAAGATCGAATACAAACATCTTTGTTTCGATTTAATTTTACAGTAAGATAATAAACGCCTCAATAAGAGTGTTCATTATCTTATGTTAGATAATAAATACCTCAACAAGGGTATAAATTATCAGGAATGAACTTTGACAAAATCACCAACTCTTGTGATTTACCAATCAAAGTAACTGATTTGAAATCAGCAGACACTTCGTGCAAGATATTGTAGTACACATATAGTAAAATAAGAAAAATAAATGTAATGACATATAATCAAACAAGAAGATTTATGTGTTATCCTTTTATTGGTCATTTGGAAACTAAGGATAAAATATGGACAAGTACGCAAATTATGACCCTCTTAATATTCAACTAAGTTTGCTAGTTTATCTGAATATAAAAGAATTTAGAATACTTAACATTAAATCTATTAAGATTAAATGCTTGTGTATGAATCCCTAAGAGTGTCACAAATATTCAAGGTATTTTAACCTACCATAGATCACAAGTTACCTACGGGTAATTATGTGAATCTACAAGTTAAATGTGAACAATTCACTTTAGACAAAAAGACAAGTATCTCATATTCTAATTTGTTAATTACACTTTTTATCGATCCATAGAGTTACTAACATAGCTTCTACGGGAAGTTAATAGCATCATATGTTGAGTGTGTAACCATCATTTCAATTTACAAGCTTTCTTGTATAATAAGTCTCTTACGGGAGATCAGTACGTAAAGTCCACTAGCAAATTTATCCTCAGAGACTCAATACCAGTAATACACAGATAAAAACCTTCCTACGGGAGCTCAACAAGATTATGAGGTGAGGCACATCTTTAGAACTATTGAACCAATGATGGAGACCATGGATATCTCACACTCGCTCCCACTCAATCTTTTAAAATTTAGGGATCCTGATTTTACCCAGTTATCTAACTTACTTATTAACCACAAAATTAATTATGTATATCCAATTATGCGACTTAAAGAGAATGAGCTAATTTAAGACATTAGAACATACTATTCTAGTCATGGTGCTATGATCGAACAATTATTGTCTAAAGCCAAAGTGCTAAAGCTATAATTTTATACATCTCACGTATATAAAAGTAGACAATAAAAGTACACAGGACGTAATGATCAAGTAAGAAGATCTGTGGATTGTAAATCATTCAAGCAAAACTTTTCCAGAAGAAAATTCAATTATTTAATCAACAATCTTTCAACTAAAGGTAAATAATTGAAAACGGTATTTAAACCCAATCTTGTATAAAACATTAGTTTTGAAAAAATTAAACTAAGAAACTTTAACTGCTAAATTATTCAACCAATAATTTAAAGATTCTTAGTAATAGACTTTACTCAAATTAAATTCTAAATGCATTTATAAGTATAAGTAAATAGTTATAAAAAATATTTTTATATAAAAATTTTACAAATAATTATAAATGCAAATAATGAATATAAACAACTTTATAAACATTTATTAATTTTTTCAAAAATAATTATTTCAAAACTAAAATAGTTTAAATAATTTTAGATTAAAAATAACAAAATTTTAAATCCTCCCACTCAATATGATAGTCATATCGAATGTATTTTTACAAAATATAATTATCTCATAATTATCAAGATGCCTTTTACCACAAAAATATTACCATAATTATCACATAATTATCAATATCTTATGTGAAATACCACCTCACAAAATATTACCTTAATTATCTCATAATTATAGTATTTCAAAACATTTTTATCTCATTAAAATCAAGCTCTAATTTCTATGTAAATCATGAAAATAAATAATTATCCTTATGCTATTATTATCTTTTTATTTAATATAATTAATCTCATTAATTATTATTAATTATTAATTATTAATCATATTAATAATTATTAAATAATTATTAAATAGTACAAATTAATCAAATAAATAATTATTAAATAATAATTCAAAAAATTAATTAAATTCAACAGTTAATGTTTTTCTAGTAAAACATATTATTCTGTATGTAAGAATTAAGTTTATAACTAATTCTTGTCTAAATTTAAAAATATCAAATATTTTTAAAATATTGACTTATTAGGATAATTTAAGTAATTAGAAAATAAATCACATTTATCTTCTAATTATTAATTAATTAAAGAATTAATTAATTTATGTAATCCTATCTTAATCTCATTAAGATACTATCTTAAACTCACTAACATCTAAAACGGATAATAAAAGATAATTACTTTTAATTATAGAAATCCTATTTCTATAACTGTATATAGAAAAGATTAATTGCAATATTCTAGAATTAGGAAATAATTAAAACTCTTTTAATTAATCCTAATTAATTGGACACTTATAACTCATATAATATTTTTATATTTCTCTAGCATTTATATCTAATTATAATCAAATAATTCTAATAATTAAATAAATTTAATTGTAATAGAAATTTAATCAATATTAAATTTCCATAATTAATTAAAATTATTTAATTATAAAAGGATAAAACTATCTAATTAATTACCTAATTAATCTCATTAATTAGTTGTCTAATTAATCTCATTAATTAGTAGAGTAACTAATCTAATTAGTTACTCTAACTTTATTCTAATTACTATAATTAAAATAGTTACTAGATAAATAATTATTACAATTAACTATTTGAATATTAATCTAATTAAATTCAAATCTTTTCTATCCTAATTAATCTCATTAATTATGAATTTGAATAATCTATGGATAGTAATTATTTAAATCTAATCTGATTAGATTTAGTTTCGAATATAAAATTCAAAACTATATTCTTAATTTAATTCAAATTTAAGTTAAAGATAATTACTAAATTTAAATTATTCAAATTTAAACTATCAGGATTTATGGATAAATATCTAATCATCTATAATCATATTAAATATCAAATTATTTTGAATAATCGTTATTTATTTAAATTCAAAATTTAAATAGAAATAAATAGGAAATCTTATTCTAATTTCAAAAATTAATAGATATCATATTCAAATTCAAATTAACTATTAGAATTATCAGAATAATATCTAATCATATCTAATCTCATTAAATATCTAATTAATTTGAATTAACATTATTTATTCAACTGCAAAATTTAAATATTAGAGATAATATAGGAAATCTTATCTAATTTCAAAAATCAGTAGATATCTTGTTTAAATTCAAATTAACTACTAGATAATATCCTAATTATTTAATTAATTCAAATTTACCATTATCCTAAAGTAAATCAAATTTAAAATAGGATAATTCAAAAATAGATAACTATCCTAATCAAATTTGAATAGATTCCTATTTTTAAATTTGAATTCAAATTTAAATAATTACTTAATTAATTAATTAAAAAATATTGATGGTGGCAGAAACACCACCACCGTCGGCATACGAGCCGTCACCACCCGAAGGGGCAGCGAGAGGCAGAGCATATCGCNGTGTGCAGGCCATGCAAGGCCCGCGCACAAGCGCCGCACAGGCCGCGCGCGAGTGCCACACGGGCCGCGTGCTAGCCGCGCGCAGCAATCATGCACGCAAGTTGCACAAGGCAGCCACGCGCGGGGGCTAGGGCGTGCAAAATTTTTTTTTTTAAATATAATGCTAAAAAATTAATAAACAACATCAAAAATTCTGGAAAAAATTCAGATTTTCGCATTCTTTGAAACATGTTCATGAATCTATCAACTATAAAATTCAAGAACACTAAAACCTAATTTTGCTAGAGTCACAATCCACAATTTTTCTCACTATGCAAAAATCAATAGTATACGTAATTAAATATCATTCATCACCATAAATCGTTTAACTATCATAAACAGAAATTGCTCAAACTCAATCACATAACCTCGATATTCAAATCTAAATCAACATTATGCTATACATAAGAACCAAAGCTCTTGATGCCAATTGTTGGAATTGCCTAACACTTAGGACAAAAACATATATGTATGCAAACTATGAAAACACATAATCACATCATGAACGCAGCGGAAAAATAACGGATTTAGGTTTTAAAATTTTTCATGAAAACAGTTTTCATAACCATATTACATATAGATATCATATAGAGGATAATGTATAACATAAATCAAATCTAGATGCATAAACCCTAGAGATGGGATTAGAGTTTACCTCTTGTAGCGTGCTCCTTCTTGATCTCCTTGTTGATGGTGATCAAACCTCCAATCCTAGATCTTCTTGTCTATACTCTTGCTCTTGGTTGATTAAGTAAATGGACGCCAAGTCGAATCCTTTGTTGGAGAACGATCAAGAACACCTTCTTGACCCTATGGAACATCGGAACGTGAGATGAGACCGTGAGATAGTAGGAAACCTTTTTCTCTCTCACTTAGCCAAGGGTGGCCGATTTTCTCTCTCTCTCTCTCCCTTGGTATGCGTGTGACACTATTAGTGTTACTGTGTAGTTTTTTCTCTCATATATCTTATATATATGGGACCAAAAACTGCTAACCCTAGTCCAACTAGGATTGGGCTTGTTCTCCAAT
>JXTC01000439.1:33873-59109 GCA_002914845.1 Trema orientale
TTGGAGGTTATGGTTTATGAATTGATGGGAACAACAAATAGTTAAGGACACTATACATTAATGGCACTTTAGGTTCTTTCAAGATTCATGGAATAATTAAATCTAAGATCTTAGTATTCACTTTGTGAATTGGTTGATAATTTTGTCTAAATGGCCATTGAGAACAAAATTATCGACAATATTATTCTTTTATAGAAAGATGGTAACTTAAAGGTAAATAGGTATTAGAGGGGTATTACAGTAATTTCACCTATCCAACTACGGCATTGTATAGGGATTCTATGTGTGGTATAGAATATGCTAGATAGATCGATTAATCAAGGCTAGTTGATTAAATCTCTATAAAAGGCATGACATCTAATCTAAGAGTACAGTATTGGGCCTTTAGTGGAGTGTCCCCTTTACTAATAATATTTATATGAATACCATAATAAGAGTTATTATGTATTTATCATATTATTGGAGCTTAGATTATTTGGATCCATTAGGTCCCTTATTTAACTCAATAAAACTCATTAATTGGTTGGTGGCATTTATGAAATTAGTTTCATGAAACTGTGTAAAATAATAATTCTACACAGAAATTGGTACTTTTATAAATGAGTTTCATGGGTTGGACATATTTATAAAAGTACACCTAAAGCCCAAATTAGAGAACAAGCCCAATCCTAGTTGGACTAGGGTTAGCAGTTTTTGGCCTCATATATATAAGATATATAAGAGAAAAAACTGCACAGTAACACTTATTGTGCTACACGAAAACAAGAGGGAAAGAGAGAGAGATTTCGGCCACCCTAGGCTGAGAGAAAGAGAAAAAATTTCCTACCATCTCACACTCTCTTCTCACGTCCCGGTGCTCCAAAAGATCAAGAAAGTGTTCTTGATCATTCTCCAACGAAGGAATTCAAGTTGGTACCCACTCACCTCTTCAACCAAGAGCAAAAGAGGATAGACAAGAAGATCTAAGGTTGGAGGTTTGATCACCATCTACAAGGAGATCAAGGAGGAGCACGCTACAAGAGGTAAGCCCCAATCTCATATCTAGGGTTTATGCATCTAGATTTGATTTATGTTATACATGATCCTGTATATGATATATGCATGTAATATGGTTATGAAAATATATTTTCATGTTAAAATTTTAAAACCTAAATCCGCTTATTTTTTCACTGCGTTTATGATGTGATCATGTGTTTTCCATAGTTTGCATGCATGTGTGTTTTTGCCCTAAGTGTTAGGCAATTCTAGCAGAAAGAACCTAAAGTGGCATTAATGTATAGTGTCCTTAACTATTTGGTATTCCATTTGATTCACAAGCCATAGCCTCCAATATGCCGGAGTTCACATCTAATTTCATAGAGGTTAGTCTTTTAACAAATCAAAAGGCTACAACCCATGAAAGCAAGTCCAATCAAATATCAAGGATTAAGATCTATATGCTAAGAGCTAGTTTATAGTAACATAAGAATTGAGTTACAGCACTCTAATTCTTTATATTGCTTGGTCCAGTTCAATACACATAACTTGTTTGTGTTGTATTAGTGTTTCTATCAGAAGTCACATACTTCAATGATTTGAGACACATCATTCCCGTTGAGATAGACAAACACTACAACTTATAGTAAATAAAGTATTCAATCTTTATTTACAGATTGTGAATTAGTTTATTTAAACTTAGATAAAGAAACAAGTCTCCCCATAATTAACACTTAATCATGTTTGTTTCTTTATACACAAATAAAGTCATGGAATCTTTTTCAGATAAATAAACTATTTAACTAAGATAGTTTAATCTAGCAAATATCCTAATTGTATATAAGAGAAAGTTGTTTATACTTAAAGGGTACAATTGGAAATCTGCTTTTTAGGGCAAATATCCCAACACATGAAACATTCTATACCTGAGGCCATATGGGGCGTTGTACCAGAGGTTGATAATACTAAGGAGTTCCTTGACACAATTGTGGAACGTTTCCAAAAGAATACGAAAGTGGAAACAAGTACCATGTTGAGCAATTTACTTGCTATGCGTTATAAAGGTAAAGGGAATATCAGAGAGTACATGATGGAGATGTCCAATCTAGCTTCAAAACTAAAGGTACTTAAGTTAGAGCTGTCGGATGACTTGCTCGTGTAATTAGTTCTACTTTCTCTTCCACCATAATTTAGTCAATTTAAAGTAAGCTACAACATCCAGAAAGAAAAATAGACTCTTAATGAGCTCATATCTCAGTGTGTGCAAGAAGAGGATAGATTGAAGCGAGATAAGACAGAGAGTGCTCACTTAGCAACAGCCTTTCAAGATAAGAAAAGGAAAAAGACTAAGGATAAAGTAGTTGCATCTGGGACTTTACATAATAAAGCACAAAAGAAATAAGATAAGGAATCAACTTGTTTCTTCTACAAGAAGGCAGGACATATAAAGACGGAATGTCCCAAGTACGCTGCTTGGCATGTCAAAAAGGGTAAGCTTCTCAATTTTGTCTTTTTTGAAGTTAATTTTGCTTCTATACCCAATCATACTTGGTGAGTAGATATCGGTGCCACTACTCACATAAGTATGTCTATGCAGGGTTATCTGAAGGGCCGTTTGCCAAGTGATGCTGAAAGATACATTTATGTGGGCAACGGGGATACAGTTATAGTAGAGGTAATAGGTTTATTTAGGTTGTAATTAAGTTTTGGTTTATTTTTAGATTTGGATGAGACATTTGTTGTACCGTCATTTAGACAGAATTTAATTTCCATTTCAGTTTTGGACAAATCAAGTTATTCTTATTCATTTGGGAATAATAAATTTAGTCTTCTTCAAAATTCTAATATTATTGTGACTGGTACTTTGACTGATAACTTATATAAAGTCGACACTATTACCTCAATTAATGAAACTTTGTATGTCGAAAAACGTGGTACAAAACGTAAAACCAATTAGAATTCCTCTATGTTATGGCACAAGTGATTAGGACATATCTCTAAACAGAGAATACATCATCTTGTATCAGATGGAATTCTTAACCCACTTGACCTCGCAGACTTCACAGTTTGTGTTGAGTGCATTAAAGGCAAACAGACAAATATGCATAAATTAGGTGCTAATAGGAGTTCCGGTGTCTTGGAACTGATACATACTGATATCTGCGGTCTATTCCTGACGACTTTATGGAATGACCAACAGTATTTCATCACGTTTATAGACGATTACTCTCGCTATGGGTATCTATATTTAATTCATGAGAAGTCTCAATCTCTGGATGTAATTAAAGCTTTCAAAGCTGAAGTTATAAATCAACTCGACAAGAAAATTAAAGCCATCAAATCTGATCGTAGTGGTGAATACTACGATAGGTGTGATGGATTTGGTGAACCATATCCAGGACCCTTTCCCAGTACCTAGAGGAATATAGAATCGTCCCACAATACATAATACCGAGAAAACGTAGCATGAATGGTGTTGCTGAGTGACGAAACCGAATACTTAAGGACATGGTGAGGAGCATGATCAGTCATTTCTCTTAACCTGAATCACTCTAGGGAAAAGCACTAAAGACTGCAGTTTATATACTCAACAGAGTACCTAACAAATCAGTAGCTAAAACTCCATAGGAATTATGGACAGGCAAGAAGCCTAGCACTAGGCACTTGTATATTTGGGGTTGTCCAGCTAAGGCAAGGCCATACAGGCCACACGAAAAGTAACTGGACTCAAGAACAATGAGCTGTTATTTTGTTGGCTACGCTGAAAGATCTAGAGGTTTCAAATTCTATGATCCCTCTACTAGGTCCTTTTTCGAGACAGGTAATGCGAAATTCCTTGAGGATATTGAGATTGGGAGGGGAGGGGGGAGATAAGATTAGGGATATTATCTTTAAGGAGGAATTAGTTTCTCTTCCTATAGTTACTATTGAAGGTGATCAGGCTCCTTTGCTTGACATTATTCAAGAAGTAAATCTAGATATTCAAGACAATATTCCGCAACTCCCTGTCCCATGAGGAAGTTGCTCCTAAAGAGCAACCTCAACAACCTCAAGAGAAAGTGCCATTAAGGAGATCTACTAGGGAAAGTAGAAACGCAATTCTGGATGATTATATCGTCTATCTCCTAGAACATGAGTTTGATATAGGAGTGAAAAATGATCCAATTAATTTCAGTCAAGCCAAACAAAGTTCAAAATCCCAACAGTGGATTGCTGCCATGGAGGATGGGATGAAATTCATGAAAGACAATAACGTTTAGGAACTCGTCGAATTGCCAGCAGGAAAGAAACTTATTGGTTTTAAATAGATTTTTAAAACTAAAATGGATTCTAAAGACAATATCGAGAGATATAAAGCTCGTCTAGTTTCCAAGGGTTTCACTTAGAAAGAAGGCATTGATTATAAAGAGACTTTCTCTCCAGTTTCTTCGAAAGACTCTTTCAGAATAATCATGGCACTAGTAGCTCATTTTGATCTGGAGCTACATCAGATAGATATAAAGATTGCATTTCTCAATGGTGATATTAAGGAAACGATTTGTATAGTATAACTAGAAAACTTTGTAACTGGAAATCCAAAGTCTATGGTCTGTAAACTAAAGAAATCCATTTATGATCTCAAACAAGCATCCCATCAATAGTATCATAAGTTCCATCAAGTTATTTCCTCATTTGATTTTGAGGAAAATTCGGTAGATGGATGTATTTATCACAAGTTCAGTAGGAGCAAATATATCTTCTTGGTCTTATATGTCGATCACATACTTTTGGCAAGCAACGATATAGGCTTATTGTACGAAACTAAGAGATTTCTATCAAACAAATTTGAGATGAAAGATCTTAGGGATGCCTATTTTGTATTAGGGATTAAAATACACCGAGATCGCTCCCCGGGCATTCTTGGGTTATCACAAAAGAGCTATATCGAAAAGGTACTTGACAGATTTGGCACGAACAAATGTATCCCAGGAGATACACCTATTGCAAAAGGTGATAAATTCAGTCTCATTCAATGCCCCAAGAATGAGTTTGAAGCTAAAGAAATGCAAAAGATCCGTTACACATCTGTAGTAGGGAGTCCGATGTATGCTCAGGTGTGTACGCGTCCGGATATAGCGTATATAATTGGAGTATTAGGCAGATATTTAAGCAACCCTAGTATGGATCACTGGACAGTAACAAAGAGGATTTTATGATATTTATAGAGAACAAAAGAATATATGCTCACTTATCGAAGATCTGATTATTTAGAGATCGTGAGGTATTCCGACTCCGATTATGCTGGATGCCTAGATAGTAAGAGATCCACTTCAGACTATATTTACCTACTTGCCGGAGGAGCTGTATTATGGAAGAGTGCTAAGTAGACCCTCACAGCTTCTTCTACTATGGAGGCAGAGTTTATAGCTTGTTATGAGGCATTGAATCAAGGGATATGGTTGCAGAATTTTATCACCGGGCTGTGAATTGTAGATAGCATAGAAAAGCCGTTAAAGATTTATTGTGATAATAGAGCTGCTATTTTATATTCTAATAACAATAGAAGCTCGTCAAAGTCTAAGCACATAGACATTAAGTTTCTAATTGTTAAAGAAAGAGTTCAGAGTCACCTAGTATCTATAGAACATATCGGAATTAACTTCATATTGCCGGATCCGCTCACCAAAAGTCAAACACCTAAGATATTTCATGAGCATACTGTTAATATGGTATAAAGATTTTCAGAATTAGTGGGAGTTCGATTTTGCAAGTTCTCGTGTGATAGACACATTTATTATTTGATATCAATATAGTGATGGTTTTCTTTTACTATAAATTTATATTTATTTTCTTTTTATCTGCGGTTTTGCATAAAGTGAAAGACTAAGGTTGATTCGTTAGAATCATAAAGTAGGACCAATTGAAAATAGAAATGTAAGATCACTTTTCGTGTAATTTCAATGCCACACATCTATACTTGATCTGTGTCATTGCATGTATTGATTTAGTAATCATTGATGGGTTTAATTGCCTACATAACTACAATGAAGGCTGTTTTGGTTTCATATTAATATATAAGATGGTTTAGATTTTCTCAAGGAGTAATTTCTTAACAGACAGTAATAAAGTATGCACTCAAGTTTTCATTATATAATTGTCTCAAGAAAAACCCAGGTAGCCCAAATGGGAGATCGTTGGGTTTACTCGTGTAACCCAATATATAGGCCACAGGTTTTATAACAATTATATAATATTAATAGAGCTGTCTAATTAAGTAGGCCAATTATGTGATCTAATTAAGGACTCAAGAAATTATCTATTTAGTTTGGACTCTGTAATGTGTGGTTACCTAATTCTAGTCCAATAAGGATTGATGAGGTTTTTATTGGCTACTAGTATATAAAGACATAACTATTAGGGTTTTGGTCCCCAAGCCAAATAGAATATGTGCTCTTCTCCTCTGCCTCTATCAATAGAGAGAGAACCCATTGAGCATACATAGAGTATTCTGGCTGTGAAAGACCTTCTACCCTCAGGCTCTAATTGATTAATTGCTTCCGCTTACGTGATCTCATCCTTTGCTATCAAAGATAATAGATTCAGGTTAGTCACGAATTTTCTCTCAACAAATCTTTTCCTGACAATTTGGCATGATAGATTTTGGGATTCTATTTGATTTAATAAACCATTATGTACATCTAACAGACATCATTTTGAAAATGACTAAAACGCAAAAAAGACATACATCGGATTAACGAAACAAATTTAATAGAGGACTCGATCTTATACAGACGACAGCTAAATATAATAATACGATAATAATAAAGAAACAAGACAGCTTCTAAATAACAATACCTAGTACTATAAACAATAATAACTTAGAGAAAAGGACAAGTGAAAAACAACATAAACTAGCTAGGACATCAACATTTTGTGACATCATTTTTTATATATATTTGCTTTCACGATTGGTATCGCAATTTTTTTTTTTTTTTTGGGTAAATTTTACTAGTAATTTATAATATTAGACATCCAGGTTATGCATAGTAACTAAGGTCTATAACAAAAGTCAATAACAAAATAGAGTCTTTCTAGTAATTAAGAAGGCCTAATTAATCAACGAAAAGTTCATACTATCATATTTTTTTAGGTAATTAATTATCGGAGAATATTCTTATGCAAATTAATTCTTATGCAAATTAATTGCAACATCCTTACTTATTTATATTTTATGATACATACTCAAATATTCATATTGTTATCTCGTTATATTTTATTATTAGTAGTCAGATTAAAAAAATTTACAATCTAATTTTTATACATTTTATTTGCAGATTAAAGAAGTTAATTTCTTGTCAAGTTTGTTCCCTTTTTTGACCAGCTTTTTCATTCGTGTAACACAGCAACCCACTTTCGACTCAAACACTTTTTTTCTATCTCAAACATTTACTGCGAAAAATCCTAGGCCGAAATAAAGGATTCGATTGAATATATATAACTGTTTGATTGTGTAGTTGCTCAAAATAATAGACAAATTAAATATTATAAAGGAAAAACATTATATGCAAGAAAAGATATAACAAGTAACAACTTCCACCTCAGGCAACCGTTGATGAACACTTATATGGAGGACCATATTCGCCGATGATTTCCTCTCACTGTTTGGTCATATGTATTGATCTAATCACTACAGTAAAGTCCTCGCTACTGCTCAACAAATCCTCGCTATCCTCCTTGGACCGCGTCGTCGCAAGTACTCCGATCCATCGCAACTGCGGACCAAATTGCTACTACGTTTTTTTTTCCCCTTTAATTACTTCAACTGTTTCTTTCTTCTTCCCCTTGCCTTTCTTCATCAATGAAAACAATTAATAACACAATGCATATATACACAGTGGCACCAATTCAGCTCATGCAATTATGTGGTTGTCATCTTATTATATTAAACAATTCAATATGTCATAATAATATCTTGTACGCATTTCTCTTCACCAAATGACCTGAGCGAGCTGGAGGTCCAACAACATTTATTACCAAAAATTCAAGATATTTCTCTCTTCCGTCTGATCCCCAAAACTCAATTTAAACCTCGGGACATTGTCATTGGTCTCCGAATTAATGAAATTCAACCATCTAGCTGTGGATCAGAAACCGAATAAAGGCTAGTTAGGTATTACTGTGCTGTGTGCAACTGTGTCGTAGCCCTGCTGTAGTTGTGTTATAAGCAAGAAACTACTGTGTGAAAAAAGATCTAAGTGTTTGGTAAATTTTATCTACAAAAATGTTGTACTCCATTATCTAAGTGTTTGGTAAACTATAGATTATGTGTGCGGTAAAGTGATATTTAAGACAATTTGTATTATGGAAACAGAATCAATTTTAAAAATAATCCTTACTATGCTTTTCAAATTCTACTTAAATTGGCGGTTACACAACAACTTTTAGAATCTGCAGACCAAAAGTAAGAACTTAGAAAATGCCTCTTTGTCACAACCCAAACCCCGAGCTTATAGCAGAATGGGGAGTATATAAATTAAGAAATCCTGATATATAAATTGTAGATTATTCAAATTGTTTTGAAACCCTACTGGTCACTTCGCATTCTTATAACACAAACAACTTTGGAAAGATTTCCCTACAATTATATGACTACCTGCTAAACATAGATTATTAAAATATGGAATAAATAAAAGTAGTCATCCATCTTCCATACATAGGACATAATTTAATACAAACCATATTTACGCATTTAATTATCTCCTAAAATATTAAATCCCAAATTCTAAATACAAGTTCTATAACAATAATCTACTAACATATATTACCAAGATAGAATAGTCTACTAGACAGCCTCAAAATCTCTCACCAGCTTCTTGGTCAAAATCACACTGTACTCCTACCGAGGAGAAGAAGAAGGGGTGAGCTAACATTCAATAGAGAAACGATCTAAAGTTTTTAATTATAAGCGATACACTTATATTTAGAAATTCTTACATGGTTAGTTTTTTAATCCAAATAATACGTAAAATATCAATTGACAAATAGATTTAAGAAAAGTCATATTTACTGAAAACAATATTAAAGTATAAACAAGATATACTGTATACTATCCAAGTCCAAGATAAGTGTATTAGTATTATTATGTAACATATTCTGTAGTGCCTAATTTCGACACCCGTGATTTCTGTACCATCTAAGTGATGACCGTTAGTAATTCCTAGTGTTTTATTAGAATAATATGATTCGTCGGCCGCATGAAGATGATAATATAACACAAGTGTATGTGACATGGAGTGGATATGTACTTTTTCATTATTAAACAATAAAAGTAACTATGCTGCTATTTTTATTTATTCAAATCAATCTTTAAAACACTATTTTAAAATATTTGAGATATTTGAAATAATTTTGGCAGCATTACGGCTATATTTGAACAATCCCAAATTCAAAACCTGCATAAAAATTGTACAATCTCAGAAATATTTCACAACTCTCTAAGATAATTTCACATCATAAAATGTCACTAAATCATACTTTAATAATATTTAAAATCATAGAACTCAAACTTATTCAAATCAACTTATGATAAAAACTAGTTTCAAAAGCAAGTGATCGAATCCATACCTCTCTTGAATAACAACAACTTGATACTAGGGTTCGTAGCAGTTCTCAAGGGTCGTTTGAAGGGCCGATGGCAAGTTAGGATCCAAATTAGCTTACCTTGGAGGGTTGATTTTCAAACGAATGCCCGAATGCTCAAAATGGCATTGCCAATGTTGTCTGCACGTCCAAAAGAGTTACGTTAGACATAAAGTTTGCTTAATTCCAATTCTGATGCAATCTCGAGCCTCGGCATGCAAATCGAGGTAAAACCCGAGCGCCTTGATTTGCATGTCTAGCTGAAACATACAAGTATTGTATATCAAAATTTGTCTCTTAAGCCCACTAATTACGAATTTGACCTCAAAAATCCATTTCAACGTCTCTAATCCAAATTGGGTCAATATTTCATATTTTTCTAACTTAATTACAGAAATATCAACTTTCTGAAAATAATTTGAAAAATACCTGTCTTTTAAGTCTGAAAATGTCTAATAATCATATTTAACTTCATTTCCACCAGTCTTGGTTCCTTAGAACTTATTTACACCAATATCCAACCCAAAAATTTCAATAACATCAACTCTTAAACAAATATTCACTAATATACTAATATTTCGTTACAAAAAGGGCCAAAATTCGGGAAAATACTCACTGGAGTTAATCTTTGTCAGAAAATGGTCGGAAGTCATTGCTAGGGACTTGGGTCGTCATCCTTTGGTGGCGACGTGGTCTGGGTTGGTCGGATCTTGGCAAATCTGAGAGAAAACGACGACTTTAGGCATTGTCTTCGTCAAGTTCCGGAGCTCTCATGACAACGATCGAGAGACGATGACGACGAGGAAGATGTTCAGTGGTGGTGCTTGGGAAAGTTGAGCTGAGCGTGAACGAGAGGGAGATGGGAGAGTTGAGTAAGAGAGATGAGAGGGGAGGTGGCTGACTGTGTGCATCGTGAAGCTTCTAGCTTCATTTTGTTTTTTTTTCCCCCAAAAGATTACTTAAATGCCCTTAAAATGGGCTATGACACTCTAACTCTCCATTTTTTTACTAACCATTTTTAAAAGTTAAAAGAAACAGCCATAATTAATCCTAAACAAGTCTTAAGAAAGATGTCCATAAAGAGCATTGACGGAAGGCAATTAATCTTTTTAATAAATAGAGAAATGCTTGAACAATCTCGAAAGTTAATACCCAAAAATCCTTAACTTTTGTTTAGAAAAGTTTTCTTTTATCGAATCTTATTTTGAAAAAGGTTTTTTTTTATTCAAATCTTATTGTATGTAGGTCAAAATTAGAGTTTAAAATTATTGAAGAAGTTGTTATCCTTTAAAATTGCTGGACAAAAACAACCAAAAAGGGGATTTTTTAAAATGACTTACCTAGATCCAAACATATTTAAATACATTTCTTTTTTGATTTATATTTTAGATTTTAAAAGGTAAAGACATTGCTCTTCAATAATTTTAAACTCTAATTTTGATCACTTATATAAAACTAGTGAAATCTGATTTTAAAAAAAAACACAGAATAAAGTTTTATTTAATATAATAAATAAAAAGGTGTTGGTGAACCAGATCTTCTGAAAGTGAGTTTTAGTAAGAGACCCTTTTAAACGTATATTTTAGTAAAATAGACAATTTTAAAATAATATGACTTCTATACTGATTTGTGTTCCTTAGCAAAATAGACCCCTTTAAAAGTGAATTTTAGTACATAAGACTTTTATTTTTAATTTTTTCACAAATTAGTCTTTATTAACCATGCTCGACCAAGCAGAAATTAAAGGATATTTTGCAAATTGTTTTGCGGCGTATTTTGCAAAACAATTTAAAAGATAAATCTTTTATTAAAAATCACTTTTTAAAATACCTAATTTTATTTTATTTACTCTAATCCATTAATTAAATTAAATAAGTCATAGTATTAACAGAATTCAATCCAATTCAATGTAAATATAGGTACATAGATTGGAGCAATTTGGGCTAAAATAACTATTTTTATGACTATATTTCAAACTAATACTTATAGGATATCATAAAATAGGTAAAGTGTAAAAAAATACCATGTGGTTTGGGTATTTTACAATTACTACAACAAAATAAGTATAGAGCGGTGACATTTGTCACTGCATTAAATCATAATGTCACCACTTTATATCTAAAGCGACGACAATGTCGCTGCTTTAGAGTCGCTGCTTTAGAGTCGCTGCTAAAGATTTGCTCATATAAATACCTAAAATGGCGACAAATGTTGTCCCCGTATTAAATAATTTATAGCGACGACAATTATCCCTGCAAAAAAGTCGATAAAAATGCTAAGTGGGGATAATTTTAAAATTATTGCCGCTGTATTTTTATTTAAATATTTAAAATAATAATTTTTATATATTTAATTATTAAATAATAATAATTTGTTCTAATTTAAATAAATAAAAAATAAATTAAGGTAAACAAAATAAATTAATAATTAATAATAAATAAAGAAAGTAATATTTTAAATGACATTAAAATTAAAAGGTGTTGTCAAAAACTAAAAATATATAATGTTGTCTAAAAGTAGAAAAAAATCTACAAGCCTAAGTTCTCATCCTCGGTTTCTTCACTGTCATCTTCTTGACGAGTCAGTGGAAGATGGGCGAAATGAGGTGGCAGTGGCAAGAATGGGAGCATCATACTAAACGATATTGAAGTGGACCTTAGATGATAGGAGAAAGGGTAGACATATTGACATCTGGTACTAGCGATGACAAAATCCTCTGCATATGCACTATCTGCACCGCCTGAGCCTCTATTGATCGCTGTTGTTGAGCAATCATCTCTTGAGTGACCACCTCTCGTTGCCGAGCTGTCATCATATATTGCTGGCTTTCTTGTATGTATCGTTGGACATCCTCAAGTACTGGCGGTAGAAAGTTTGGTAGGGCAGATCTAGTACTGGAAGCGGACTTACTCAACTTACGACCGATACCCCTCCTAAATCCACGACGTGTGTCGAGAATTTCATCTACAATATGAGCATCAGTGACAGAAGCGGATGAGCTCGAACTAGATTGGGAAGATACTTGAGACTGAGTGTTATATATCTCAAGCATCTTATTCTCCAAAAATGATTAAAATTAGTATATAGAAAAAAAAATAGAGATTTAGTTTAAAAAAATTAGTTAATGACATACGTAATTAGCTTCAAACTATACACTCGGCCATCTAGTCCGCTCAGTAAAGTAGCGATATTTGAAACTCTTAGCAACTAGTTGAAGTTCACCAGTAGTAGGTTTGCGCTGTAAAAATATTTAAATGGACATAATTTATTATAATAAATTAATATTTTAAAAGCAAAAAATATTATAAGAAAAATCGTAATTTTATTATCTTCTTATATCGTTTGTAAGTAATAGAAGTGGGTCCCTATTTGCTCACTACTAATTGACGCGCCCTATTTGCAGCATTTCTTTCATACATCGCCTGCAGAAAAAATAAAATTAATTATAATATAATATTTTATTACTTAATAATAAATGAATAATTCATAATTACACACTAACCCTAAACTCTAGAGAGTCAAAAAGGTCGCAACAACGCCCTCATGTCGCGGCATCTATCTCGTTAGATACTTTGGAACGTGCCGTCACCAAGTCAAGAGCATTTTTATCGCTCCCAGTAAGCCTAAAATACTCATTATGCTCGGTTTTCCAGTTGCTATATATATCTACCGCAGTCCTAAAGATGCCATCCCTGACATTGGCCAAATCATCACTGTCGTTGTTAAGATTTTTGTACTCAAAAAATTCCTGCAATTACAAAAATTATCATTACATTATAATTGTATGCAGATTTCATAACATTTAATAAATGTCATATATTTTTTACCTCAACAACAGAAATGATCTTCCTTTTCTGCTTAGTAGGAACCGACTTCCAATTTTTATATCAAGGATCCACATTCTGTCGGACAAACACGTCAATCAAATGGGGAAGTATTTTTAATAGCCGTCGGCTGGATGCGAAGTGCCTCTTGCCTTGTCAAATTTGATCGGAAGAGGGTTCCTCCCCTTTTTCTCAAATAGCTGACGTAGGTTTAATGACCTACTCTTCGACCTCACATTCTTCCTAATAGGTTCTGCAAAATAAATAAGCATATTCACAAGCAGGCTAGGGTCGACATATTCAGAGTAATGAAAAAGTAAAATTTAATATGTAAAGAATAATACGAATAATACCTGACTCGCATTGCTGAGGAACTCTAGTTGAACGCCATGGAGGGTCGGCACCACCATCACCACCGTGATATCTAGGCTCAACAACGGCCATGACTATGTGCAAGTCTTAATAGTGACAAGTATACTATAATTAAAAAGTATAGAGTAATATTGAAATTAAATTCTAAAAATTCAATCATTAATAGTATAAAAGATCTTTTACATGAGTAAGAAAAAAATAAACAACAATCTTAATCATTATCAAACTTGCTACTAGACAGGATTTCATCTACATCATTATTATTATCATTGTCATCTTCCTCGAACTCGTCTTATTCATAATCTAGTATTGTATCATCCTCAAATTCAATATCATTTTACAAAATCATTATCTGTTCAATATTATAATTAGTATTGACATTGTTTTCTTGAGTATGAGACATGAGGTTTTCTTGAGGAATAGAAATGGGCTCCAAATGTCCAAGGTCAACCGTTAGAATAAAATTTAAGGAGTTCAAATCCTATAGCACATTCAGCTCAACATCGGTGTCCTTATTGTTCAGAATATTCCAGCCACTACGTTGAGTCAATTATCCAACTATTTTCCAATTGGCCGTGTAATAAATCGTCTTTATAGAAAATTTGCTTTGCTTAAAAAGCAAGAATGTAAGTTTCATCTTTGTACCACTCGGAATTGATTGTAATACTAGTAATATTTTTTTTTGTTCGTATCTTCTTCATCCGAGGGTCGGTATTGAACCATTTACACCTGAGTAAGATGACAGACAATTGTTCAAGAAAGTGAACTCTTCTAGATGTCCATAATATGTATTGCCATCAAATCCCGAAATACAAACTCCACTATTCTGAGTTTTACGTTTAGAATCTCGATTATGTGCTACAAACTTGACACCATTTATAACACATGTTGAGTAGGACAAAATGTTGAAATTTGGTCCACATGCCAAAACGTATAACTCATTAGTTGCTTTAGGACTGCCATTTTGTCGTAGATAATATATCTAATAATCAACATACGACATAAAATTAACTACAATGACAATACTTTATGAGTTTCTATCAAAATGGACAAAATTACAATGACTAAAATTTAAGTATACCTTTGTATAAAACTAAGATGAAAAATCTAATTTTTAGAATTCATCCAAGTTATTACCACTTTTTTCACAGAAGCTCTCTCATATGTTCACTGATGAAGAGTATAACATTGAGATTAATAAATAGACTCAATTAGTGATAAAATTGTATTAGTAAATTCAAATATAAATTGACAACACTTACTCTAAATAAATCTGGATTTCAGGACAATTGTTCAGTATATATCAGTAAGCTTTCTTATGCAGGTGATCATCAAGATGGACAATATTTTTTTTACTAATTGGATGACAACATGATTGGAAAACTGACAAACTCGGCTTCGAACTATTTTGAATGGGATCTTGATGAGAACATGGCACGCATGAAAACATGGAATGCGGATTCAATTCAAGTTCCAATTGGACCGGTTACAAGAGTTCGAGCTAAAAGGTTCAAGGAGTCTTTCAATGGGCTGATTTAAAGCATTTGGACTGAGATAAATTCTTAGAGGCCCAAGGATGATGTTATACATGGTCCACAAGGTTGGATTTCCATTATTCAAGTTTTGGAATAATCTAGAAAACACTTTCAAAAGAGGATTGCTCAAGGGGTGCGTGAATTACATGCTAGTTTCCTAATTTGGATAACTTACTCGATTTTGACTCGTCAAGAAGAATGGCTCGTAGCAATTAAATAAATTACCTTTCTTATTTATTTATTAAGTTTGATTGTTGAGTTGTAAGGCTTGCATGCCAATTAAGATACTTTCCTTTTTTATTGTGAGTTAGGTGTGTTTTAGGGTAACTGTAGGAATTCAACTTTCAGAATTCAAATTAGGATATTTTAGTTTCCTTTTCTTGTTTTGGGAAGCATTTTAGGAGATTTTTAGCTACCAATTTCGTGGCTTAAGGCCTATATATTGTACACTTTTCATTCAATAAAAGAAGATTACAATTCATCAAAAATTGAGAGCAATTTCTCTTTGGTTCTTTGAGAACTTATTCGAACTTATCAGATTTCTCTGTGGCGTTCATCCCCTGACTTATCAATCGAGTTTTCCATCCTTGATTGTGGCGTCTTCCCTTATACCAAGGTTCACATCTCTTTATAGGTGTTGGGTCGAGGTTTCCCATCCGAATCTGATTGTAGAACGGTCCTAGGCATCATCCCTGTTTCGGGTTTCGTCACAAGTTGGCGAGGTTCGTATCAGATCTTCTTTCCTTTCCTATGGGTATTTTATTATTCTAGGGGCTTTTGGGTATTTTATGAATTATCGGGGTATTTTTGGGTATTTTTAAATTTTATGAGTTTTATAATTACTCTAAGAGTATTTTGGGTATTTTTTAATTCTATGAGTTTTTCTTCAATGCTAAGGGTAATTTGGGTATTTTATTACTCTGGGGGTATTTTGGGTATTTTATTACTTTGGGGGTATTTTGGGTATTTTGTGAATTAAATTATTATATTTGGATATTTTTAATTTTATGAGCATTTTAATTAAGGACATTTTGATTATTTTATTACTCTAGGGGTATTTTGGGTATTTTATGAATTATAGGGGTTTTTTTATATTTTTAAATTTTATGAGTTTTTCAGTTACTCCAAGGACATTTTGGGTATTTTATGTCTCTAGGGGCATTTTGGGTATTTTATAAATTATATGGGCATTTTATTATATTTTTTAATTTTATGAGTTTTTTAGTTACTATAAGGGTATTTTGGGCATTTCACTGCTTAAGGGGTATTTTGGGTATTTTGTGAATTATATGGGTATTTTTGGATTTTTTTTAATTTTATGAGTTTTTTATTTACTCTAAGGGCATTTTGGATATTTTATTATTCTAGGAGTATTTTGGGTATTTTGTTAATTAAATTGTTATTTTTAGGTAGTTTTTAATTTTATGAGTATTTTAGTTATTATAAGGGTATTTTAGGTATTTTATAAATTAAATTGTTACTTTTGGGTATTTTTTTAATTTTATGAGTTTTTTCGTTACTATAAGGGCATTTTGGGTATATTTTTATGCTAGGGGCATTTTAGATATTTTGTAAATTAAATTGTTATTTTTGAATTTTTTTAATTTTATGAGTATTTTAGTTACTATAAGGGTATTGTACGTATTTTATTATTCTTGGGATATTTTGGGTACTTTGTAAGTTAAATTGGTATTTTTTGTTATTTTTTAATTTTATGAGTTTTTTACTTACTCTAAAGGTATTTTGGGTATTTTATTATTCTAGGAGCATTTTGGGTATTTTGTGAATTAAAATGTTACTTTTGGATATTTTTTTAATTTTATGAGTATTTTAGTTAACAAATTAATTAATTACTATTCATTTCATTTATTAATTCTAATAAAATAAAATACTAACCTAAAAAGTTTCTAACTCATAAACTAAAATAAAATTTTTTAACAAAAATCAAAATTTAATAAAAAAAATATCCAACTAAATAATTCTTCATACTCAATCCACATTCTCAAACCATAAACATCCACCAATATCTAATAAAACTAATAATATAATCCACTAATAACTCATCAAAGCCGATATCCGATAAAACTAATAATATAATCTAATAATCAAATATTCTAATATCTAATAATCCAATATCCAATAATACAATATCCATCAAAACTAATAATATAATCCAATAACTAAATATCTACTAATCTAATATCCAATAATACAATATCCATTAAATCTAATAATATAATCCAATAAAAAAATATCCAATAATCAATTAAAAATTCATATCTAATATCAAAAAACACAATAAATATTCGTAGTTTTAATAATTTAACATCAAAATAAAACTAAACCTAAAAGAAAATTGTATCAATTCCTGATTTTTCCTAATATTACAACATTTATTTTAATTGACACTAAAACAAAACTAAAATCATAACACATAATCATATATATATCTAATATCCAAAATTAACTAATATTACAATATATATTTTTAATTATTTAAATAAAAAACAAAACCACAAATTAATAAAAAACTAACCTATTAAGCTTCAAATGCGGTCGGTGGCGGCGGCAGTGCGGTCATAGTGGTGGGCCAGAGGGGGCGGCAGGGCAGCTGAAAAAAATTAATAAAAAATGAAAATAAATTGAAAAAGAGAGAAATAGTCAAAAAAAACTTACCAATGAAGAAGGAGACTGATTTCTAGGTTGAGAGAGAGAGAGAGAGAGAGAGAGAGATAGGAGAGAGAGACAGGGAGGAGAGAGAGAGAGAGATGCAGAATGGAGGAGGAAGAAGACCGATTTCTAGATATAGAAACCGATCATCTAATAGTCGCCATTTTGGATCATATGTCGCCGCTTTAAATAAAACGGTGAGTTTTATTTAAAACTCAAAAAATTTATGGCAGTTAGTTTGACCGTTTAAATTTTCGTGAAATATTTATTATCACTGCTTTAAAGTTTCAAAACTTAAAGCGGCGATACTTGTCACCACTTTAAACATCCTAATCTAAAGCGGGGACAATTATCGCCGCTTTAAATATCCTAATCTAAAGCGGGGACAATTGTCGTCGCTTTAAATATCCTAATCTAAAGTGAGGACAATTGTCGCTGCTTTAAATACGATTTTTATTTTTAATTTCAAATATTTTACAATAATTATAATTATTTTAATTTATTAATAATAAATTAATCTAAAGCAATGACTATTGTCGCCGCTTTAGAGAAGATATTTTTACACCATTTCTAAACTAGCAGCAGTTGGCGCACTCCTTCTATTACCGCTGCTTTAGACTTTTTCGTTTCACCAATAATATTAATACTGTAAAGTGGCAACTCTCTAATTTGTCACCGCTTTAGCTAATGTCTAAAGCAGCGGCAAATTATCGCCGCTTTAAAATTGTCATTCCATTACCTTCTTGTTATAGTGAATTTAAAAATTTAAGTTTGAACTCTATAAAATAATACTCTGAGATTATGAATTTCTGAAAATTAATACCCTAAGTTGACTTTTTGAATAACTTTAACTGGTAAAAGTCTAATATCCTCAAAATTAAGAAGAATAGTTTTTTTGTTACTAACATTGGTCAAAAGTTCAATCTAGAGTATTAATTTTCAAAAATTCTTAATCTCAGAAAACTATTTTGCGAAGTCCAAATTTCATGATTTAAATTACAAAACACTTAAACTTCAAGATATTATTTTATAGTCCACCGATCATAAAATTTATGAGATTCCCAAAAAAAAAAGGGAAAAATCATCATGAAAACTAGTTCAAGGGTCATTTCGACAATGTATGTATATATATATAGGTTGTCAATTCAGTAGGTATTTTTTTTAATCTATGTGTAGGTATTTTTTTTTTTAGTCATTGGATCATCATCTAGTAGTGATCTAACGACTATAATGAGGTGCATGAAAAGACATGCATCATTAATACAATTTCTCTCTCTAAATTTTTACTATAAAAAAATATGCATGATAAATTTTCATTGGCCAAATTGATGCCTATGTATAAGTATAAAAAAAATATACTTACTAGATTGGTGCTCATATATATATATATCCTTTCATTTATCCAACATAATCAATGCAATCCAATCGGAAGAAATAATTCAATTCAGTAGATAAGGAAATTGTGGAGGCCGGTTTTCTCATGTGGGATATGATGCTACAGGTACCAAGTAAGGAGCCCAATTATTTGTCGAATAATTATGTACCTCGGATTCCTGAGTGATCAGAGTTCGTCGTCTAGAGACGACTTTTACTTTTCAAATTCGTGGCTTCCAAAACTCAATTAGTGATAGGTTGGATTGCTTTTCCTTGCGGGAAAATTCATATGAATGTCGTTGTCCATAGGACTTAATTATGATATAGAACTACAATTTTGATCATTAGTAATTTTATAAGACATAATGATGGAGCTGTTATATATATATACATATATGACACCAATTCAGTAGGTATTTTTTTTTTTTTACCTATGCATAAGTATCAATTTAGACAATGAAAATTTTTTTGGCACATTTTTTTATATTAAAAATAGAAGAGAGAAAAAGCATTAATGATGCACGTCTTTTTATGTACCTCATTTTAGCCATTGAATCACCATTAGATGATGATCTAACGGCTAAAAAAAATAACTACACATAAGTAAAAAAAAAAAAAATACTTACTGGATTAGCAACCATATATATATACTCTCCCCTACAATGCATAAAGGTGTATTCTAAGGATATATGTTTTTTAAGTCGTAGCCAAATTAATGCTCTCTTCAGTGGCTCTCCGGGGGTTTCTCTTTATGAGCCTCATTTCCATAATCTTTATTCAACATACGGCTGCTCAGAATGACAGCAGAAAGGTGTGGAAAATGTTAATGAATAAATAATTTATAAATCCATATTTATTTATTCTTTTTAAAACAATTCTCAAATATTACTAATAACCTATATATGCAATATGATTTGCAATATTCTTCTTCTTCTTTTTTTTTTCTTTTTTTTTTTTTTCCATTTTACATATGGTTGGATTACATGAAACGACTTCAGTTTCCCCATATAATTATCGGCTGAAAGAGTAATAGGATATTGTATGATGCAGGCTTATATTGTGTACATGGGCGATAGTGATCAACAGAGCGAGCCTTCCACGTCATCACCTCTTCACACGAGCATGCTACAAAAAGTCGTCGGAAGGTTATTTAAATTGATTTCAAGCATCACATGGCATATTAAACAAAAGTAGTAAATATAATAGTACTGCAAAGGATTTTTAATTTAATTTGACTATTTGTTATTTTTGTTTTAAGTTTTGGTCTAAATATGTATGTACTTGCATTTTTCATGCTTCCAGCAATGTTGCGTCAGGATCTCTAGTCCGCAGCTACAAGAGAAGTTTCAATGGCTTTGTTGCGAGGCTAACCGATAAAGAAGCACAAAACATGGCTGGTGTGTGAAGCACCTTATACATGTTTTTATATGAGTAATACTAGAGAACATATATGTGTTATTAATTTTAATAAGTCATAATTTTTTAAATAGGAACCTATATAGTGGCTCAAGAACCTATGTAATTGCTCAAAATATTGTGTACGTGTATATTTTATGTATCTCTAGTATTACTCTTTTGATATTTTCTCTTTTTATCACTTTTTTAATTGAAAAATTTTATGAAAAAGTACATATGTATCGTATAATTATATATACATGAAAAGGACACGGTTGTATAATATATTTTGACTAATCATCTTTATCCACATTTTCTTACATTTATTTTTGACATTTGTATGTTTAGAACCATTTTATGTGTCGTCTGATTTGTAAATAGTAACAAATTATTCATTTATATTCTGACATTTTTGAAGACAATAATTTTCTCCAAACTAATTATTCTTTTGATATTTTCTCTTTTTATAATTCTTTTATTGGAAAATTTTATGAATAAGTACATGTGTATTGTATAATCTATATCTACATATATTAAGCCTGAAGCAGAGAGAAATTGTAAAAACTCTAATGACTTTTTTGGTCACTATTCTATTTTTAAAATTTTTTAAAAAATTCATAATTTTTTTCACGAAATGATTGGTTCTATTATTATTTTTCTTTGGTATGACGGGTCCTAATATATAGATTATAAAATATAATTTAAAAATAATGATTAGTTCTTTATTTAATAATTGATTTTGTACTTAATAATTGAAACTTTGTTATAGTCAATATTTTAAAAAAATATATATTGAACCTGCATTTACTATTTATATATTTATATTTATAGTAATACATTGAATTTGTAAAATTTTTATCTTTTAAAGTTTTTAAAAAAATTTGTAATTGTCATTATCTTAATAGATTTATTATTTATATTTATTTTAATACATTGGATATTTATTTAATAATTAAAACTTTGTTATGTTTTTTTTTTAAATACGTTGAACCTACATTTACTATTTGTATATTTATATTTATAAATAATATATAAATCATAAAATATAATTTAATGATAATGATTGGTTCTTATTTAATAATTAAAACTACATTGAACATACATTTACTATTTATATGTTTATATCTATAGTAATATATAGATTATAAAATATAATTTATACATTGAACCTACATTTACTATTTATATAGCAATTTAAATAGATTATAAAATATAATTTTTATGATATGATTGATCCTATTGTTATTTTTTCATACTATGATTGGTTGTAATACATACATGTATTATATAATATTGTATTTAATTTAATATTAATGATATCTTATAATAAATTTAATTCATCGAACAAATAGTTGTGCTACATTCGTCTCATCAAAATAAATATAGAGAGAGATAAATACATAATGTAATGTTTTATATAATATCATATTTAATTTATTATTAGTGATTCGTTATATCAAATTTAGTTCATTGAACGTCAAAAAGTTATACTATATTCGTCTCAATTAAAATAAATATAGAGATAAATATATTTTTTAATGTTGAAATACATTGAACCTAACTATAAATTAGGCTTAATATATGCAATATTAATACAACTTGCGCAAAACGCGATATAACCATTAATTGTATATATAGGTGAAACCGACACGGTTTTGTAATATATTTCGACTAATCATATCTATATCCACATTATTTTGCATTTATTTTTGAGATTTGTATTTTCAAAAAATTTATGTGTATACAGTTTTCGTTCTATAAAACTACAGGATAAATCAAAAGATAAATGCGCAACGTTAATAACTCCGTGTGTACAGAGAACTACCTATCTTATTTTATCCTATACTTCTCATCCAAATTCCTTGATAGTGAGAATTATTTTTGTGTAACTTAGGAACTGACGGCGTAGTGTCTGTGTTCCCTAATGAGAAGCAAAAGCCCCACACAACAAGGTCATGGGACTTCATTGGGTTTCCACAGCAAGTTAAGAGAAGCCCACTCGAAAGTGACGTCATCATTGGAGTTCTTGACACTGGAATTTGGCCCGAGTCCCATAGCTTTGATGACAAAGGTTTTGGTCCACCACCTGCCAAATGGAAAGGATCATGCCAAGTCTCAGCCAATTTTACTTGTAACAAGTACGTAAATTAATCAAACATTCAAACATGCATTTTTATGTTACATCAATTCCTTAAATATTTGTATACAAACCTTTCTCAGTTTCAATTTTTTCCTTTAGTATTTTTCATTATTATATCTCTCCTATGGTTATTTTCTTTTTCCCTTTTTTTTTTTTTTTGTGTGACTATTCATGGTCGTAACTTGGCCTAATAGAATCTATAAACATTCATCTTTTGTGTTGGACAAACAGCAAAATCATAGGAGCTAAATATTACCGGAGCGACGGGTCCTTCGAGGACGAAGATTTGAAGTCTCCAAGGGACTCAGAAGGACACGGCACACACACGGCCTCCACTGCAGCTGGGGCTCTAGTCAATGATGCGAGCCTTTTCGGCTTAGGCGCGGGGACAGCACGAGGAGGGGTTCCGTCGGCTCGTCTTGCTGTCTACAAAGTCTGTTGGTTCGACGGATGCGAAGACGCTGACATTCTTGCGGCGTTTGACGACGCAATTGCTGATGGTGTCGACATAATATCCGTTTCTCTTTCGTCTAGCTCGGACGGGTACTTCAGGAATTCGATCGCCATTGGTGCTTTCCATGCTATGAGGAAAGGAATTTTGACGTCAACCTCCGCTGGTAACCGAGGTCCAAGGCCAGCGACTCTTTCAAACTTTTCGCCTTGGTCTCTATCCGTCGCTGCTTCCACCATTGATCGCGACTTCTTCACAGAACTTCAATTGGGGAACAATAAAACTTACCAGGTAATTAGTCAGATCACCTTTAACTCAGTACCTTAAAATTTTATAGCTATCATTGTGAACCAATTTAAATGGTTGTAGTAAATATAGCTCAATTAATAACTTATTTTCAGAAGAAGTGTTCATCGATCCCTCGATCAATAACTTTAATAAATCACTACTACTAGTCTTCTATTTTAAAAATTAAAATTTATTATCCGATCCCTCAATATTCGCCGAGAAACGATTTATTCATTGCAGAATTATGGTAGATGAATTAGTGATTCATGTCTTCCAATTTTTGCTTCTCAATAAACATATAGTCCCTCTTAACATTTATTGAAATGCTTGTTATGTCACCTAAGACCATTTTTAACAATGCATTATAATGAAGTCCTTTTTTTTTTCCCCCTTTTCTTTTGGATCTTTGATCACTAGTTCTCTGCTATTCCTCTTTAATTAACGTGTTCTACCGAGTGAAAAAATTAAATATTCCGGAAAACATATAGTTTAAATTGACAATAACAAGAACTAATACTCGTAATTTTATTTATTTTTATCAAGGGATTCTCCATAAATACTCTTGACCTTACGGATTTGCCTATAATATATGGTGGAGATGCACCAAACAATTCGGCAGGTTCTGAAGGGTCATTTTCCAGGTAATAATTGCAAGGTAATTATTATACGTTTCAGTTAAAATAATTGTATTATATAAATTAATATATCTCTAGCATTAATGCAGGTATTGCTACTCGCTAGATAAGAATCTGGTTAGGGGTAAAATTGTGTTTTGCGATGATCTTTTCACCGAGAGCGGACCCATATCAGCTGGCGCGGTTGGTCTTGTGATCCCTGGCCGAGATCACGGAGAGGTTTCCAGAATTTTTCCCTTGCCCACCTCTTTCCTTAGCACGGAGGATGGTAACTACGTTTACCTCTATATAAACTCGACAAGGTACGTAACATAAAATAGAAGAGGCGAATTAAGTCAGTTAAAATTACCGATTTATAATTTGACCCTAAATAATATATATATATGTATATAATATTGCAGAAGCCCAATTGCGTCAATATCAAAAAGTAATGAGGCAACCAATAGGCTGGCCCCTTTCGTAGTTTCGTTTTCGTCAAGGGGACCAAATCCAGTAACACCTAATATTCTAAAGGTGTATATACTTCATAATTTAACATGTAACTAATCTTAATAATTGATGTAGGCGTTATTGTATAATTATCTCCTCCATAATTTGTTGACATCATTTTTATGCGTATGTCTCATGTAGCCAGACTTAACTGCCCCGGGGGCAAATATTTTAGCTGCATGGTCTCCGGTTGCCTCAATCTCAGGTTCTGATGCAGACAAAAGAGTGTCCTCATACAATATAATCTCTGGGACATCCATGTCTTGCCCACATGCCTCGGCAGCGGCGGCGTACGTCAAGTCGTTTCACCCTACTTGGTCTCCCGCGGCTATCAAGTCGTCGCTTATGACCACAGGTAACAATGTACGGTTAATTTTGTTGCCATGCATGCATATTTCACTCACTCATGTCACTGATTATGGAATCAAGTTATTTGAGTCTCATTATTAAGATTTAATTTAATAATATT
>JXTC01000439.1:59139-82883 GCA_002914845.1 Trema orientale
AATATTGACATTACAACCGAACGCATGTACAATCATATCTGGACTTAATAGTACATAACATTGTCTTTTCATTTAATAGTAGTTTATAAGATTTCAATCAATGTCTATGTAATTATAATATACGTATGTGAGCTAACAATATATATATATATATGCTTGGTTGTAGCTATTCCCTTGAGTGCCAAACGTAATCCCGAGGCCGAATTTGCGTACGGATCTGGACAAATAAACCCCCTAAAAGCTGCATCCCCTGGTCTAATATACGACGCGGGTGAAGCTGACTATGTAAACTTTCTGTGTGGAATAGGCTACACTACCAAAGTATTGCAAATAGTTACCGGAAACAACAATAGCTCGTGTCCTGAAGGCGCATATTCTGATGGAACAGCTCCGGACCTAAACTATCCTGCCTTGGTTATATATGCTTCACTTTCACAAATATCTATTAAGCATGTTGTTAATAGGACTGTCACAAACGTTGGATCACCAACATCCACATATAAAGCTAACTTGGTTGCCCCACCAGGACTTCAAATCGCAGTAACCCCAAGTGTTCTTTCTTTCACTTCCCTTGGTGAGAAGCAATCCTATGCGGTGACGGTGCAGGGAACAACGGATAAGAGTATTGTGGTGTCTGGTTCTGTAGTGTGGGATGATGGTACTTACCAAGTGAGGAGCCCTATAGTTGTCTATGTTCCAACGTAAAAGACCTGACATATATCATGTATGAATAAAAGCAAAATCTTGTGGTAGTGCCCTAGTAGTATAGGCACGAATTAAGTATCAATCTATAAGAAAATAAACGAAATTTGGAAAATGCTTTTTAGATATATCTGGTGAAAAATTGATAATCACTTATTTCATTCCTTTTAGAAAAACATAAGAATGTATAAGCTATTAAAATATTAAACTAGATTAACTTTATCCTTCAAGCTACACAACCAAAATTTATTAACGGAAAATAAATAGTCAATACTAGCTAGTCATTTAACAGATCGAAATATGACAAAATTACTCAAAAGCAAAAACACTACCAATATTTAAGGGGTATCCCAGGTCTTGCTTGAGCAGTCCTTTGTCAGCAGCATCCAGAAAAATGCCTCATCAAGACCTAATTCCTAAGGTACATTCCAATAGGATTTAAAGAACTTTAGACAAGAAAAAAATCGATAAAATTTGTAAGGGCATTAGGTATCAAATAAAACAATGAGTTGGAAGACCACTCGATCATGTTCCCAGAGATAAAAAGTGGAAGATGGAGTAGGAGACTAGCAATAACCGATGCAAAGCTTACACAACAACTCGATTCCCTCGATATGTGAAACTAGTTAAATTATGAGAGAACATAGCTAGGTAAATGGAATGACTCCATGACACCCTCAAATACCAACAACTGCAAGAGTTAGAAAAGATAACATGGCCAACAACATAAGAATCAAACTCAATACATAACTTAGTGCAACTGCTCTTTCCCAGGTCAAGAAAACCACTTTAGTCATCGTCATATTCTCAACTTCGAGAGCATAGCAGTACCTAATGGAGTAGAAAACACATGCCACAAGAGAACCTGCGATAATTACTATAAAAAACCAACATATCCAGAAGGGCCTAGAAAACCATTAATAAAAGCTCCATCAGCGCCGTTCACCTTAATTTTATCCATCCCCGAAGAGGAGGATGCCGAAAAATACAGACGATGTTCGGAGAGTTTCTAGGCCCCAACAAAACACCAATACCAGACAACAAAACGAATCTTTGAAAGAATTTCATACCCATTGAATCCATTCCCAAATGTATCAGATTGTTTCATAGATCTCCATATAAAATTTTGATGTCAGAAATGGAAAATAATTAGTCCGAAAGCTAGCCTGATTTTGTGCAAGCCAGATAGACCATAAGCAAGATGTCACAGCCACCAACAGATGGGACCTACACTCTAGGAACTCAATTGAGCTTCAAGCACTTGACCCAAAAGCTTATCAATCAGTGATCCGATGTAATTTTTAATGCCTCGGAAATTTCCACCCAAATATCCTTATTGTAAGAGCGATAGAGAAACAAGTGATGTAAAGTGTCATTATTAGCACAACAGAGACGTCTAACACAGGCAAATTATTGAAGCATCAATGAAAATATTTAGCATGTACGTAGTCTCCTATTAAGAATGCGCTAAACTAGAAAGGACCTGGAAGATGGAATGAACATCATTTCTCTTAGAATGCAAAAACTCATACGTTTCTTTGCAGCTTATACCTCGCTGAAACAAAATCGATATACTAATACATACTCTTATACAAATAAAAACTGATTAGGGCTTCTAAATTAAAAAAAAAAAAGAAAAAGGGTTTCTAACACTTATACCTACAAAAACCGAAAAAAATTACAAATATACGGAAGGAAGTAAGACTTTTTTCTAATTTTTGTACGGTTTTTATTAGAAAAATATCACTTTTTAAAAAATATTTAGAAAAATATCATTTTTAAAATAGTTACTAGTTACCAATTTTAAGAAATTGGTTACTGGTTACTAGTTATATACCAGTTATAAATATCTTTACTTACTAGTTACCAGTTTCCAAAAACTAGTTACCAAAAATTAGTTACTATTTTAAAAAATAGTATTTTTCTAAATATTTTTTAAAAACGATATTTTTCTAATACAAACCGTACCGCAACTTAAACAATACAAAACCGCAGTATTTTTCAAATTTTTTTTCAAAAATACCGTATATTGTGTAATTTTCTCAAAAAAAAAAAACTAGGCCCAAAGTCTGAAAAATTAAAAAATATGAAAATTACACCTAACACTCGTTATTTAAAACTTTTTTCAAAAATACCCGTTTTTAACACTTCTTTCAAAAATACCCGTTTTTATAGTCCACATTTCATATGAAAAATATGAGTGGTCCACATTTACAATGTAAATTTTATCCATGAGGTATACATTTCATGTGTAAAATATGAACGGTACATATTTTAAAATGTGTGCCAATTTTTAGTATAAGTTTTATTCATGAAATGTAGACCACGGTATACATTTAATACATGAAATATATGCCGTGGTATACATTTCATGTGTAAAACAGTGGTGGTCTACATTTCTCCAAAAACAAAGTATAAAAATGGGTATTTATGAAATCAAAATAAAAAAAAGGGTATTTATGAAAATATAGCTTTAAAAATGAGTATTTATGAACTTTTCCCTTAAAAAATTCCTGGATGGCAAGGACTCTTTGAAAAGTCCTGAATGTATTTAGAAATATATAATTCTTAAAAAGTCTATTTAGAAAAAATAACACTTTTAAAAAATAGTTAGAACAATGACATTATTTATTCAAAAGTGGTACTTTTTAAAGGTAATCTTGCTAACCAATTAGATTATTCAAGCAACTTGTCTAGTTATCTCAAGTACCTTGTCTTGTCAAGGGAAAAAAAAAAAAACTTATCAATTCGTACAAAGTGGTATTTTTATAAATATTTTTAAAAGTAATATTTTTCTAAATAAATCCAAGATTTTTCAAAACATTTTAAATTCTGGATTTTTCCTTTTTTTTTTTGAAATTTTACCATATAAAATCAAAATTTCCCATTTGATTACAGAGAAAATTGATCTATTGAAAAAACATTATTTTACATTTTAAAAAAAAAATATTTGTCAAATAGGTTTAATAAATGGCCATTTCTTAAAATGAGATGAAAACAAAGACCATTTCTTATAGGGCTTATGAAATTCTAAGCCCAAAGTACCAAAAATTAGAAAATCTTAGGGGGGCCGAATTTTTTGAAAAATCCTGTATTGATTTAGAAAAATATCAGTTTGTAAAATTTTTTTAGAAAATAACACTTTTAACAAATATTTAGAAAAATATTCATTTTTCTTCAAAATTGGAATTTTTCAATAGTACTCGAGATAACCAGTCAGGTTACTAGGAGTAGCCAATCTAATTACTTAAGGTAGCTGGACCAGTTACCTTAGGTAACTTGACCAATTACCTCAAGTATCTCAATAATTAATAACAGGGTTAAATATAATAATCGTCCATAAATTATACTCATTGTACCATTTTGCCCCCTAAATCTTCAGCTTACATGTAATGGCCTCTTTGTCACAAACTGTCAGTTTTTTAATAGAAAATAGTCATGGACAAGCATATAATTGGGCATTATTTATTTATACATGTCAGAATCTCGTTTTTAGTCATAATTATTAAACTGTGTACTTTGCACAAGACTTACTTTTGGGAAAAAAAAAATTAACAGATTGTGGAGACAATGGTCATTGCTGCAATAATTACATAAGTCTTGGTAGTCTACTATGTAACTTAAAATTTTAGAATTTCATTCTTGACCAAAGTTACTAAAAGTGTAGTATTTATTTCTATTAAATATTTAACAGTTTGTGACAAAAGGATCATTATTATTAAGAATTAAGATAAAAGTTGAATTTTCAAAATAGTACACGACTTATCAGAATATGCCACTTCCCACTAACTCAATTAATTGCCCATAAATCCCTGCAATTCTCTTTCTTTGATGCACACACCCTTGAAGCCCATCCAGGGAACACGAGTCCTCTGCAGCCGAATCAACCGCCAACCACCATGCACCATAGCCAATGTGCCAGCCCACATCTACCGCGACAGGCCGACGATGCTTGAGTGATCGCGTGTAAGGCGGCAAGCTTCCACGACGTTTTCAGTCATTCTTCGGCGAAATCAAGGCCAGTCACCAGTGGGAGGAGCAAGCCCACATCACGAGCTTCGATCCAAGACCCGTCTCACATCTTATTTCGTCGCTGATGAGTGTTTCCAGAACTTTGGCTATGTTTATGCAAATTAATTGTGATATTTTCATAATTATTTTTGTGAAGTAATTATTTAGGCCGTAAAAGGTTTATGAGGTAAAAGAGTGAATCGAAACATGAATAAATATGGTAGTTTGGTATTAAATCAAAATCTAGAATCATGTAAAATCTCGAATTGAAAAAGATGACATTAATCTAAATATTTCAAAAATAATATTTTTGAAACTTTTGAATTTAAGGCCCGTTTAAGGCTCGGGGACCTGAAACCAAGTTTCGACCTTAAATTTAGATTCAGTGAGATCAAGAGATAAACATTGATATAAAATATTGATATTTTTCGAAGTGGCACGAATTTCGAAATACGAGGCTTGTGAATAGTCTTGTTTTGTATGGCGGGAGTCGGGTTTCAGCCTGGAACCCAAATTAGTCAAATTATATGTCTAACCTAGCTATTTTGATGCTAGGAATTCAGTAGTGATGTTCATTTTTTCATTCGAGATTATATTGGAAAATTGTTTTTCTGAAGCAAACTATTTTGGTTACAAATTCGTTTAACAGACTTTCAAATAACTCACGGGAATCACCACAAGTCTTGATAACACGTTCTTATTACTCAATAGAGGTAGGGGGTTCGATTACTTGACTTTGACTATGGTTTTTAGTATAAATTTATTTATTTGATCGAATATGAAATTTCATGAAATGATTTGCGAAAATGTGTTTATGTGCTATTTTGGAACATATATTGATTTTTGAGCAGCCTGAGAGGTACATCACATTGGTTAGCATGTCATATATTTTGTTTTAACTATTTATTGTAGGAACTAGATTTTGGTGAAAAATAAATTATGGAAAAATTAATGAGTTGAAAAATTGATTTTTAGAAGTGGATATGGTTTAATTAAAGACAACTGCATGGTTATTTGTAATTTTATGGAAAATAGTACATCACTTTTTCATTATTCATATAGCATTGCATTGTATTACATTCATTTCATGCGGTCGACGGAATCACGGTATTCTAATAAAATACTGGATTCACAGTATTCCAACAAAGCACTGGAAAATAAACGAAAAAGAAAAAGAAAAAGAAAATTCATGATCATCAAATAAATGGCTAAAACTCACGTATATCAAAAGCATTAGACATTATGGAAATAGGTGGGTAATCAATGCACTTGTGAAGAACTTGAACATGTATGTACTTATCAACGTTTAATGAGTCTAACAAAGGTTTGGAATTTTGTAAACCTTTCGAAAAATAGTTTAATAAGTAGATTTCAGAAATAAAGTTTTGGAATACTTAACTAACCATGTAGGAATTTGAAACTAGTATATTATTTATTACTAAAAACTTGTAATCGAATGTTTATTAAGCATTCATGTGCTTACTCCCATACTTTCTCCCTCCTCAGGTTTAGTTGCAGTATTAGACATTTGATTGGTTGATATTCGCGTTCTAGTAATTCTTTTGGGCTCGTATCATCTAGCTTATTTGTATTATCCCAATCTCCTCTTTATTTATTTATTCATTAATTAATAATATGTACAAGTGAATGTATGAGGAAGTTTTTATTATGATTAAATTTGTATAAATATGATGATTGTAAAAATATCATTTCCTTGAAAAACATTGTTGTTTATGAAGGTTTTGAAATTATAAAATTTTTCCTAATAATTTTCCTAAAATAATTCATGAAAAATAATATTTGCAAAATATCCTTTCTGCCACTGACCTGGGGTTCGGGTCATGACAATTTCTATCCGGGGTCGAACATGATTAAGGAGGTCTTATGTTTATTACACTATTTTTTCGTAAACTCTTTATCTATCCTGGTATTCTCATAAGCATTACTCACATATACATATCGGCAATGAGAGGGCAGGGCTTAAGCTCAAATATAGCAAGCTTTTGACTGATTGACAATGGTCTACGAGGTTTCTTCCCAAGTTCCTTAAATTTTGGCTTTCTCTCACGAACATGAATTGGCAAAACTACTAAGTAATGTGCGTACTACATAATATCTTGATTAGGATATAAAAATATCCTTTTGAGAATGATTACAATAGTGTATTTATGGAAATATTAAACTGAAATTGGTATTTTTATAAGGATATTGCTCAATACATTATTTTTGTTATTCTTAATTCTAAAAGTGTTAATTTTATAAAGATAACTCACAAATTACTATTTTCGCAATCGAGGCCCAATGGACTAAACAATATTTATTTGCATGAAATCATTATTTTCCTTCGTGCACCTGCAATGGAACATTAATAGAGAAAAGAAAAGTTGAGCATTAATAAAGGAGAAATAATGAGCAGACTTGTGATGTGTATGCATGTGAGGAGCATTCACGTATGGGTACTTGATTGATATAATAAAGAAAAATGAAAGATTAATGCTGAGTACTCTGTATAGTAACATCCATATAACGAGCTAATGGATGAAATAATAAAGAATAGGGAAGACAAAAGATTACTTAGTTCCTTGAAGCATTCACGGGCGCATAGTCGAGTAAATAAATAAAAAAAAAAATAAAGAAAACATTCATGTGATGTGTGTGCAATAGTGGAGCGCATGAGAATGGGAGCCATTACAACAAAACAGGAATAGTGTGGTGACAAATACATTTGTCACCGCATTAAATGAAAATATCGTCACTTTAGATCTAAAGCGACGACAATGTCCCTGTTTTAGAGTTGTCGCTAAAAGTTCTCTGGTATAGATATCTAAAACGGCGACATGCGTTGTCCCCATATTAAGTAATTTATAGCGGTGACAATTGTCCCTGCTAAAAAGTCAACAAAATGCCATCTGGCAGACTAATAGCGGTGACAATTTCAAAATTATCACGACTGTATTCTTATTAAAAGCAGCGATATTTGTTGCCGCTTTAGAGCCAATTTTATTTAATTAAATAATTAATTAATTTAGTAACCTAAAGCGGCGGTAATTTGTCACTGCTTTGTGGCCCTTTTAATTAATTAAATAATTAATTAATTTAGAAAACCTAAAGCGGCGATAACATAGAATTTTTTTAATTAAATATTTTAAATATTTAATTGTGTAATTACAATAACAACTTTTATATATTTAATTGTTTAATAAAATTAATTCAAATTTAAATATATTAAGGTAAACAAAATATATTAATAAATAATAGAAAACTAAAGAAAGTAATATTTTAAATGACATTAAAATTAAAAAGTGTCGTAAAAAACTAGAAATATATAACGTTGTCTGAAAGTAGAAAAAAGTCTACAAGCCTAAGTCCTCGTCCTCGGTTTCTTCACTGTCATCTTCTTGATGAGTCGGTGGAGGATGGGCGAAATGAGGTGACAGTGGCGGAGGCAGGGGCATCGTGCCAAACGATGTCGAAGTGGACCCTAGATAGATAGGAGCAGAGGTAGACATGTTGGCATCTAATACTAGCGATGACAAAATCCTCTGCATATGCGCTATTTGTGCTGCCTGAGCTTCTATTGATCGCTGTTGTTGAGAGATCATCTCCTGAGTGGCCACCTCTCGTTACTAGGCTGTCGTCATATATTGCTAGCTTTCTTGTATGTAAGGTTTGGACATCCTCAGGTACTGGCGGTGGAAAGTATGGTGGGGCAAATCTGGTACTGGAAATGGACCTACTCAACTTACCTCAGATACCTCTCCTAAATCCGCGACGTGTACTAAAAACTTCATCCGCAATATAAGCATCAGTGACAGAAGCAGATGAGCTCGAACCAGATTAGAAAGATGCTTGAGACTGAGTATTATGAATCTCAAGCATCTTATTCTGCAAAAAAGATTAAAATTAGTATATAGAAAAAAAGTTTAGAGATTTAGTTTAAAAAATTAATTAATAACATACGTAATTGGCCTCAAACTGTGTTCTCGACCATTCAGTCCGCTCAGTGAAGTAGCAATCCCTTGAGACTCTCAGCAAGTGGTTGAAGCTCGTCAGTAGTAGGATTGCACTATAAAATTATTTAAAAGGACATAATTTATTATTAAAATTTAATAATTTAAAAATAAAAAATATTATAAGAAAAATCGCAATTTTTTTATTTTTTATATCGTTTGTGAGCAATGAAAGCGGCTCCATGTTTGCTCACTGCTAACTGACATGCCATATTTGTAGTATTTCTTTTAGATATCGCTTATAGGAAAAAAAAAAATAATTATAAAGAGGGGGGGTGAATTGGGTTTTAGAACTTTTGCAGAAACTTTTCAATTATATAAAACCATAGATCACTATTTTGAAACTTTTAAGCTAAACCAACATTAATAGCAAATATATAGCAATAATAGTAAGTATATTAAGCATATTAAATATCATACACTCAATTAAATAGCTTGCAATAAAGTAAAGAGTGTAGGGATAGAGAAAGTGCAAACTCAGTTTTTAAGAGGTACGACAAACACGATGGTTTGCCTACGTCCCCGGCCCTCGGTAACTAGCTTTGAGCTTCCATTATTCGGATTAAGATTGTGGGCTTGACTGACCTTTTTACAAATGGGGTGAAGTCTTCTTAGGCATACCTTAGCCTTTATAATAGTCTTGACTCCGGCTCTATCACGCCTAACTTGGATTGTTTTGACTCCAGTGCCAATCCTCACCTATACGGATTATTTAGACAATGGTGTCAACCTCACTAACTCACGGGTTGTTTAGACTATGGTGACAACCTCACCTACACTCGGATTGTTTAGACTCCGGTGACAACCTCACCTAAATCGGATTGTTTTGACTGGTGGCAACCTCACCTAAGCACGGTTGTTTATGACTCCGGTGCCAACCACATCTCATACTCTATGGTTTTTTAATATGAGAGTGAACACACTCAAGAACTCTCCTCACAAAATAATGAATATAATTTTGGCTTAGGAGATTCGAGAACAATGCACAATGAATGCTCTAAGATTGGCCCAATATAATTTGAAAGTTAATTCAATGTAAGAATAGGCTTTTGTACTTTGAAAGTAGTTGGATAACAATTTAGGTTCATCCAAAGTCCTTTTGAAGTCTTAAAATAGTTTCTATTTATAAGCTTGTATAAAAACTAGCCATTTTTAACCGTTTTAAAAACTCTCTGAAGTTTTCGGTAGACCGATAAGTTTTCAGTAGACTCCCAAAACTAACCGTTGGAAGTGCGGTTGCAACGGTCGAAAACTAATGGTCAAAAATAGAGTTTTCGGTAGACTGGGCGGTCTACCAGTAGTCATTTCCGGTCTACCTAAAAGCCATTTTTGGTCTACCTATAACTTTCAGTTTTTGACTGTTTTTTGGCATTTTTGCAAATTCTGATAGCTTTTGGCGTTTTTCAATGTTTGACTTCTAAACTTGTTTTAAACACTTTAAAAAAATTAGAAATCACTTTGAAAAAATTATTTTGGCTATTACAAACTTGTATTAGTTTCACAAAGATATTTAATAATAATTTAGAAAGTATACATACCAAAACATATTCTAGTTTGCAAATAGAAAATCTCTTTTTAGCCTATATCAAATAATCATGATTTCAAATATATTTGTAACTTATTTAAACTTAAGAAATCATGTTTTGACGAATATTTTGCCTATTCAAAAACATTATTTTCTATTTTCAAACTTTCTATAATAAAATAACTATTTTAAGCTTAAGATAGTTTGAAAACTCTTTTTGAAAGCATGAGCTAATGCAAAGAGAATTTGTGTGCAATGAACTAAATCAAATACAAGACTAAATATGAAATATACCCTATCTAAGCAAGGTCTTGTATCTTGATTTTCCATCTTCAAGCTTGATTTTAATAAGTCCAATATGCATCTATCTTCAAGCTTGATTCCTTGAATAACTTGAGTTAGAACTTTTAAAGCCATTTCACTATACACTCAAGTTAAATCATTAGTCCTAAATCAAATATTTGTTATCTTCAAAATAAGAGTGAGTAAGATTGTGACCTCAATTTCTCAACACCATCTCGTTAGGCACTTTGGAACGTGCTGTTGCCAAGTCAAGAGAATTTTTATCGCCCCCAATGAGCCTGAAATGCTCATTAAGCTCAGTCTTCCAGTTGCTATATATATCTGCCGCAATCCTAAGGATGCCATCCCTGACATTGGCCAAATCGTCGCTGTCATTGTCAAGATCTCTGTACTCAAAAAATTCCTATAATTGCAAAAATAATCATTATATTATAATCGTATACAAAATTCATAACATTCAATAAATGCCATATATTTTATACCTCGACAATAGGAATGATCTTCCATTTCTGCTCAGTTGGAACCGACTTCCAATTTTTATACCAGGGGTCCACATTCTGTCTGACAAGCACGCCAATCAAACGAAGGAAGTATTTTTGATAGTCATCAACTGGGCGCCAAGTGCCTCTTACCTTATCAAATTTGATCGGAAGAGGGTTCCTCCCCTTTTCCTCAAATAGCTGACGTAGGTTCAATGATCTACTCTTCGACCTCACATTCCTCCTAATAAGATTTGCAAAATAAATAAGCATATTAGTAAGCAGGCTAGGATCTACATATCCAAAGTAATGAAAAAGTAAAATTTAATATGTAACGAATAATACCTGACTCGCATCGTTGAGGGACTCTGGTAGGATGCCGTGGAGGGTCAGCACTACTATCACCACCATGATAACTAGGCTCAACAGTGGCAATGACTATGTGCAAATCTTAATAGTGACAAGTATATTATAATTAAAAAGTGCACAGTAATATTGAAATTAAATTCTAAGAATTCAATCATTAATAGCATAAATGTTCTTTTACATGAGTAGGAGAAAAAATAAAAAACAATACTAATCGCTACCAAACTCGCTACTAGACGGGATTTCATCTACATCATCATCACTGTCATTATCATCTTCCTCAGACTTGTCTTCTTCATAATCTAATATTGTATTATCCTCAAGTTTAATATCATTTATGAAATTATCATCCTCCTGTTCAATATCATAATTAATATTGACATTAATTTCTTGAGCATGAGACATGAGGTTTTCTTGAGGAATAGAAATAGACTCTAGATGTCCAAGGTCAACTGTTAGAATAAAATTAGAGGAGTTCAAATCTTGCAGGATATTCAACTCAGCATCGGTATCCTCATTATTCAGAATATCCCAGCTACTAAGTCAAGTCTCCAATTATTTTCCAGTTAGGGCCGTACAACAAATCGTTTTTATAGGAAATTTGTTTTGCTTGAAAAGTAAGAATGTAAGGTTCATCTTTGTACCTCTCGGAATTAATTGCAATACTAGTTATATTTTTTTTTTATTCATATCTTCTTCTTCCGAGAGTCAATGTTGAGCCATTTATACCAGAACAAGATGACAGACAATTGGTTCAAGAAAGTGAACTCTTGTATTTCTTCTGGATGTCTATAAAATGTATTACTATCAAATCCCGGAACACAAACTCCACTATTCTGAGTTTTACGTCTAGAATCTCGATTATGCACTACAAACCGAACATCGTTTACAACACATGTTGAGTAAGACAAAATATTGAAATTTGGTCTAGATGCCAAAGCGTATAACTCTTTAGTTGCTTTAGGACGGCCATTTTGTCGTGAATGATACATCTGATAATTAACATACGATATAAAATTAACTACAATAACACAAAATTAAGTAAATCTATCAAAATGGACAAAATTACAATGACTAAAATTTAAGTATACCTTTGTATAAAACCAAGATGAAAACTCTAATTTTTGGATTTCATCCAAGTTATTATCACTTTTTTACTGAAGATTATAACATCGACATTAATAAATAGACTCAATAAGTGATGAAATTATATTAGTAAATCCAAATATAAATTAATAACACTTATTCCAAATAAATCTAGATTTCAGGACAATTGTTCAGTATATACTAGTGAGCCTTCGTATGCAGGTGATCATCAAGATGAACAATATTTTTTTTTACCAATTGGACGACAATATGATTGGAAAACTGACAAAATCGGTTTCGAACCATTTTGAATGGGATCTTCGTTCCTTTTCGGCTGGTTAAATTTAGTTTCAACTCCTTGTAAGTACATTGAGCAAAAAGTCAAGGCTTCGTCAACAATATAACCTTCAACAATTGAACCCTCTAGTCCTACCTAGTTTTTCAACTTCTTTATATAGCGTTCATAAGGATACATGCATCTATAATGAACAGGTCTCCCAAGTAATGTCTCTTTTGTCAAATGAATCATCAAATGCACCATGATATCAAAAAAAACAAGAGAGAAAATGCACTCAAGCTTACAAAGAATAAGAGCTATGTCAACCTTAGATTTCTCCAAGTCTTTCACATTTAGAGTCCCTGCATAGATGAGCTGGAAAAAGTTACATAACTCAGTTATTATGGATGAGATGTCTCTATTCACAAAAGGACGAATTCCTGGTGCCAACCGACGTTGCATAATAATATGGCAATCATGCGATTTTAACCCGATAATTTTTATATCATTATTAGTTACATTGGTTCGAAGATTATATGCAAACCCATCAGGAAACTTGACAGATTTAATAAACTGACAAAATTTATGTCGATCATCAGCAGTGGGAGTGTACTCTGCATGAGGTATAATCAACTTGTTCCCTTCTTTGACGACATGTAACTCTGGTATGATATTTAAATCTTCTCAGCCACGCCTTGCATTCACTGTGTCCTTAGATTTGCCTTCAATACCCAACATTGTACTAAGAGCACTATCGTACATATTTTTCTCAATATGCATAATATCGAGATTGTGCCTTAGTTTTAGTGATGACCAATACTCAAGCTCAAAAAATATACTCTTCTTTCTCCAGTTGAGTTCTTCATTGTCTCTTTTTCATTTCACCCCACTATATTTTGGATGTTTACCTGGTATATCAGGTCACACATGACTGAGTTATTGTAGAATATCTTCATTAAAAAGTTACCCTTGGTGGATTTCGTCTCTCTATCTTCCCATCAAACAGTGAACTTTTTCGAAATGCATGAGATTTTGGAAGGAAACATCTATGCCCCATATAACCAGTCTTTGTTATTAAATACATTGACTAAGTATCTTCATTACATATGGGACATGCCTTGTATCCTTGTCCACTCTATCCAGATAAACTACTACGAGCTGGAAAATTATTTACAGTCCATTTCAATGCAGCTCGCATTTTAAACATTTTGTTATTAACAGTATCTCTCGTTTTCCAACATACCATAACTGCTTTAACTCGTCCACCAATGGCCTCAGAAATATATCAATGTCCTTTCTAAGAGATTGCGATCCAGGAATTAAAAGGGACATCATAAAATAAGACTTTTTCACGCATAGCCACTGGAAAAAGGTTATAATTAGTCAAAACTACTGGCCACATGCTATAAGACAAACTCATGTTGCCAAATAGATTAAACCCATCAGCAACCAATCCCAAACGGACATTTCGTGGTTCTGAAGCAAAATCTGGAAACTTCATATCAAAATATTCCCATGCTTCACCATCAACTGGATGTCTCAACACTCCTTCCTCATCTGAACGACCCTTAAAATGCCACTTCATTTCTTTTGCAGTATGTCTGAACCTATACAGACGCTTCAATCGTGGTGTTAATGGAAAATACCGTAATACATTGTGAGGTACCTTCTTGTCCTTTGTATTTTTGTCTACCCATCGACTTGTACCATAAACAGGATAATTCTCCATGTTACTATTCTCCTTCCGAGATAACGCACAGTTATATTGGCATATATGAATAGACTCGTATCCCAAACCTAACTTAGACATCCATTTCTTTGTATCATAATACGATCGTGGTATCTTATTGTCAGCTGAAAATGCATCCTTCAATAATTTCAATAAACTATCAAATGACTTATTAGTCCACTTATGCATTACTTTCAAATGCATAAGTTTGACAAAAAGTTCAAAGATGAGTAACTGGTGCATCCTGGATACAACTCAGCTTCAACTTTGGAGAATAACTTATCATATTGTTGACCAGGTACAGATGGTCTTATTGCCACATCATCTCCCATATCGTATTCATTATCATAACCATCTGCATTTTCTGGCCTAATAAAATCTTGTAATATATCTACCATCTCATCTGTCAGATCAATATTTTCTACGTCAATATCATTACGAGGAAGACGAATCTTAACAATTTCTCCATGGAAGATCCAATTAGTGTACGATGAATCAAACCCATTGTTTATCAAATGTGCTTCTAGCGTTTCAACAGTCTGATGCAACACATTCCGACATATCAGACAAGGGCATTTAACTTTGCCCTAGTTATTGACATATTGTTTAGCCCTTTCAGTAAATGCAACTGCACCATTCCAATATGCATCACACCAATAATCTTTCAAATGTATCCAACTCTTGTCTACAGGTATCCTCATTGTTATTATTCAGAATAACTTAGTGTTCAGATAGAGTAGTTATAGATGATCATGCAAAACATGTCCTAAATCCACCTTATTACTCCATTTCTAAAGGGTAAGGCCATATCCCATTCAGAATTACTTTGTTATGTGGTACATCATTTACTCAAACATTATTCCGTTCACGTCGAAATTCTGGCAACAAATAATATTTATAAGTGAACGACAACACATAACGTGTAATCCTAAACTGTCCAAACGGGACAATTCAAGAATCGATATCGAGATGCATAATCTTTCATCAACTCCTGAACGGGTCTAAAATAGTTTCTTTTGTGATAAAAATAATGGATGCATGTATTAAAGCCACTAAGTGTACAAATAAATGTACACATTATGACTGTGACTACAACCTTTGTCATAACATGTCAACTCGTTTGGAATGGTCTTGATCATCATTATTGCATAACTCTAACTGTTATGATCAAGAATATCCCAAAACCAGTTTACTTGTCGCGACCATTCTAGTGTATTTTTTGGTATTTTTTAATTTTATGAGTTTTTTAGTTACTATAAGGGCATTTTGGGTATTTTATTATTCCAGGGGCATTTCGGATATTTTGTGGATTATATGGGTATTTTTGAGTTTTTTTTAATATTATGAGTTTTTCAGTAACTATAAAGGTATTTTGGGTACTTTATTATTCTAGGGGCATTTTGGATATTTTATTATTCTAGGGGCATTTTGGGTATTTTGTGAATTAAATGGGTATCTTATTATAATTTTTAATTTTTTGAGTATTTTACTTACTATAAGGGTATTTTGGGTATTTTGGGTATTTTATTATTCTAGGACATTTTGAGTTTTTTGTGGATTATATAGGTATTTTTTCATTTATGAGTTTTTTAGTCGCTATAAGGCCATTTTGAGTATTTTATTATTCTAGGGGCATTTTGGGTATTTTGTGAATTATAAGGGGAATTCTATTATATTTTTTTAATTTTTTTAGTATTTTACTTACTATAAGGGCATTTTGAGCATTTTATTATTCTTGAGGTATTTTGGGTATTTTGCAAATTACATGGGTATCTTATTGTAATTTTTAATTTTTTGAATATTTTATTTACTATAAGGGTATTTTGGATATTTTATTATTCTAGGAGCATTTAGGGTATTTCGTGGATTATATGGGTGTTTTTGCTTAATTTTTAATATTATGAATTTTTTAGTTACTACAAGGGTACTTTGGATATTTTATTATTCTAGGGGCATTTTGGGTATTTTACAAATTAAATGGGTATCTTATTATAATTTTTAATTTTTTGAGTATTTTACTTACTATAAGGGTATTTTATTATTCTAGGGGCATTTCGGGTATTTTATGGATTATATGGGTATTTTTTAATATTGTGCGTTTTTCAGTGACTATAAGGGTATTTTGGGTATTTTATTATTCTAGGGGCATTTTGGGTATTTTTGAATTAAATAGATATCTTATTATAATTTTTAATTTTTTGAGTATTTTACTTACTATAAGGGTATTTTCGGTATTTTATTATTCTAGGAGCATTTCGGGTATTTTAGGAATTAAATTGATATTTTTTGGCATTTTTTAATTTTATGAGTATTTTAGTTAACAAATTAATTCATTATTATTCATTTCATTTATTAATTCTAATAAAATAAAATTCTAATCTTAAAAGTTTCTAACTCACGAACTAAAATAAAAAATATTAACAAAAATCAAAATTTAACACAAAAAACTATCCAACTAAATAACTCTTTATACTCAATCCATATTCTCAAAACATAAACATCCACCAATATCCAATAAAACTAATAATATAATCCACCAATAACTCATCAAATCCAATATCCAATAAAACTAATAATATAATCCACCAATAACTCATCAAATCCAATATCTAATAAAACTAATAATATAATCTAATAACCATTAAAACTAATAATATAATTTAATAATCAAATATCCAATAATCCAATAAAAATTCATATCCAATATCAAAAAACACAATAAATATTCATAATCTTAATAATAATATAATATCCAAATAAAACTTAAACTTAAAATAAAAAAACTATAGTAATATCTGATTTTCCCTTAATATTACAACATTTAGTTTAATTAACACTAAAACAAAACTAAAATCATAACATATAGTCATATGTATATATATATATATATATATGTTGCCAATCTAGTATGTATATATATATTTTTTTACCTATATGTAGGTATTTTTTTTAAGCCGTTGGATCATCATCTAAAGGTGATCTAACGGCTATAATGAGGTGCATGAAAAGAGGTGCATCATTAATATTATTTCTCTTTCTTACTTTTTAATATAAAAAAATGTGCAAGAAAAATTTTCATTGGCCAAAATGATACCTATGTATATGTAAAAAAAAAAAAAAAAAGACCTACTGGATTGGTGCTCATATATAATATCCAAATTTACCTAATATTACAACCTATATTTATAATTATTTAAATAAAAAACAAAACCACAAATTAATCAAAAACCAACCCATTAAGCTTCAAGAGGCGGCAACGGCAGCAGAGGTAGCGGCGGCGGCGAGGTGGTGGCGGCAGCTAGAAAAGAATCCAAAAAAAAATAAATAAAAAATGAAAGGAGATTGAAAAAGAGATAAGTAGTCAAAAAAAACTTACCAATGAAGGAGGGGACTGATTTCTGGGTTGAGAAAGAGTGACAGAGAGAGAGAGGTGAAAAAATGAGGAGAAAGAAGATCAGTTTCTAGGTATAGAAACCGATCATTTGTCGCCGCTTTAGATTATATGTCGCCGCTTTAAATGAGACACACCGTTTCATTTAAAGCTTTAAAAATTTATGGCGGTCAGTTTGACTGCCTAAATTTTCATGAAATATCTAAAGCGGCAACAAATGTAGCCGTTTTAATATTCAGAACTTAAAGCGGCGACATTTGTCGCCACTTTAAATATACACTATAAACTTTAAATCCGATTAATTTTTTTTACATCTTTTATAATTATTATAATTACTTTAATTTATTAATAATAGATTAATCTAAAGCGGCGATAATATTTTTACACATTTTTCCAAAATGGCGCCAGTTGGCCCACTCCGTCTAAAGTGGCGATATTTGTTGCCAGTTTAGACTTTTTGGAGGGAAATTTTGGCGCGGTCATCTAAAGCGGTGACGAGTCGCCACTTTAGTTTTTTTCATTTCCCCAAAAATATAAATACTCTAAAGCGGCGACTTTCTAATTTGTCACTACTTTAGAGTCGTCTTTCTATTACATCTTGTTGTAGTGGCATTGATAAAGAAAAGAAAAAGATGAGTATGATTCATACAAGTCTGGGCATGTATGGAGCATTAAACAAATTGAAGGAGATCAATAACATTCATGTGCAGAGGTGAAGGATGATGGGTAAATCGACAAAGAAAGAAAATGTTAGTTGCAAATAAAGAAGAAGCCATTCACAGAGAGACTCAAAAACTCTTTAAATAGAGTTTCATTCTCTTCATCTGAGGGGAGACGACCACATCTTTCTCTCCCTATTTCGTTCTCTTAATTGTCTTTCTAGATTTTTGAGAAAATGAAGTTCAACTCTAAGTAGTTCCTCTAGAAAAGACTGTGAGGAGAGCAATGTCTTGTACCTAGTTTATATTTCTATTTTAGATTTATGCCAGTGTAGTTTTAAAGTTTCTAATTTTATTTTATTAAAACTCTTGTATCTTCTGATTTATAATATCCCGATTATTTTATTTACATTCTCATATAAGTTCAGTCAAACTTTTCTTATGTGGTGATCGATGTTAAATATAATTATTTCTGGTAAAATTTTATACTAAGAGTTCATCTTCTGCAGTGTTATTGTCCCCTAGATATATCGTTAATTTTAGGTAACCTTTGAGATAGAATTACATGCTTAATTGATTGAGTTTTACAAAATAAATACATGTGTAGTGAAAAAGTACATTATTATATTATTTTCTAGTTGTATGATTGAGATGTGAATCGTATAACTGAGTTATAGTATAAATCGAAGCTAAATTTAACTAGTGAAGCAATATTGTGATCTTTGTATGTCCTATCATTTTCTCATTATTTTTTTCTCCAAACTTTCATAATATTATTTGCGCCTCCATAATAACTCAAAATCTCATCTCGATTTCATTCCTTTTATGTTTATTTTTACTTAACATTTTCTTTTCAATATTGGTCACTTTATTTGCTTGTTTTCCGCCTCTTTATAGGATAGACACCTCAAACTTGTTATAACTGCAGAAGTACAATTTGAGCATAAATCGTATCATCTTTTTCAGCTTTGGTTCTCTCGTAATGAGATTACCGGAAAAACTTCCAATATTAATGGTAGTGCCTTAAGGCAGGATAGTGGAAGAGGCTGCTCATTGTTGCTTATTATCTGGAAAATGTCAAGCAAAATGCTTTGGAACTCCTTCTCGGCATTGAGGGCCTCGAGTGCCAATGACTCAAGGAACGGCAAGCCTTCCTTCTCGGCCATGGTGTCAGCGTTTTCTGATGGGATCACTTGGAGGTGATTGAGGTCGGCCCTGTTTCCAGCAATCATGATGACGATGTTAGAGTCGGCGTGGTCACACAACTCACGCAACCATCTATGGACGTTGTCAAAGGTTTTGCCTCTTGGTTATGTCGTACACCACGAGTGCCCCCATGGCTCTTCGGTAGTAAGCGCTGGTTATGGCTGGGTACCTTTCTTGACTGGCTGTGTCCCTTATTTGTGCCTTAACTGTCTTTCCCTTCTACCTGTAAATTAAGTTGATGAATTACTATAATTACTAACATGAAGACTATTTTAGGCAATTGATATGGTAAGTGCATTTAAATAGTACTAGTAATTAAAATGAAGAGGATACTGCGCTTTGGGATAATAATTGTTGCACAAGAACGTGGTAGAAACATGGTATTTTAATTGGTTGGATGCATTTGTGGTAAATTGTTTTTTGAGAAGAATGAAAACAATTTAATGTTCACCTCTGCTCAGAGAAAAAAAAAAGAAAATTTTACGTTCAGCATATAGCTAAAAGAAGAGAAAATGTTGTCGTTTAGCATGTTGCGTAGAAACTATTGAAGAGATGCTATGCAACTTGATTTTATTGAGCACAACAAAAGCGAAGTGTTGAGAGTCGAACATCGATTTAGAATCAAATTATTGATGTGTAAAGAGAGTTTTCAAGTTCGATGGGCGGGATAAAAAATTAGAGCCAATACCATTTTTTTTATGTGCAATTAATTGTTTATAATAATAATTTGTAAATATAGTGATGAGTAGAGGTGGCAAAATGGGTAGGTCGGTCCAGCTTGGCCTGCCCAAAGTAGGTTTGGGAGGAAGTTTTAAAAATGGAGCCTAGTCCGGCCCGTCAGTCCGCCAAGCTCCTAGGCAGGTCGCGTCGGGCCGGACCGGTCCTGTAATAGGCCGAAAGGGGAGACTCATTCTTTGTCCACTTTAAAAAAATTAAAAAAATTTTAAAAAATAAGATTATTACATTTATAGTTATTTAAAAATATTAGAAATTTAAAAATAAAATTTATGAAAAAATAAATAATATGTTATATTTTTTTCCTATTAATAAAAATTTAAAAATAATTAAATAAGCTAAAAGTATATTAGTTGAATAGTTGATTAAAAAAAGTTTAAAACAAAAACCTTAAGAAAATTATTTAGAATTAGATTTAAATTTGAAAGTGTGAAAAAAAAAAGAGTGAGGGAATGTGTACTTATAAATATTGGAAAAAGTATTGTGTTTAAATTTATTTAAAAAAATAAAAAAAAAATTATTTTTAATGGACCGGATCAGCTCATGCAGGCTAGATTAGTAGGCCGGCCCGGTGGACCTAGATATATAGGCCCAGCCCGACCCTACTCTTAGGGACAGACTGGGCCTGTTTTGCCACCTCTAATGATGAGTGAAATACTGGCTATTGTCGAAAGTAGATGATGTTTGATGTGGAAAAATAATGTGTCTCTTTTACTTGTTTTGGGCAACTTCTTAGGGGTTTTCTGTTACAATAATGTCTTATAACGCAGTTTATTATTTAGACATTATAAACAATATTTATTGGATTATTTAGTATCATTTTGTTATTAATAAATTCCATGTTATGAATTTCTATTTCATTTATGTCCCATTGATATACATGTGATGTGTATGTTTATCTTATGCAAACATCTAAAAAATTCCAAGACATGAAATGAGTAATAAAGAATTATTCGTATGATGAGTTCATATGTGGGAGGCATTATATTCTTTATTTCATTATGTCTAAATTAAATTGTTCGCATTCTGCATATTGAAGATGGAATACTTTACTATGCCATAGAATGTAGTGTTGTCTATTTAAATAATGAAGTCTCCAATTATCGAAGTGAGTCTTCGGATAGAAACACTAGTATGTTATAAGAAAGTTATAACAGCATTGAATAAGACCCAGTGAATTAGAATTTCAGGTTAAGTGCCATAACTCAAATTCCTATTTTCACTAATCTAGCGCTATTGTAGAAGAACTTAATCCTAGTGATTAACAAACTTACTTTCATGTGTTTTGTCTTTTTGAGTTACTAAAGGACTAGTTCCGATTTATGGTTCGAACTCCGGTATCTTGGAAGATAAGGTATATGAAATGTGTAGAACGTTTCTNTCTATTTCATTTATGTCCCATTGATATACATGTGATGTGTATGTTTATCTTATGCAAACATCTAAAAAATTCCAAGACATGAAATGAGTAATAAAGAATTATTCGTATGATGAGTTCATATGTGGGAGGCATTATATTCTTTATTTCATTATGTCTAAATTAAATTGTTCGCATTCTGCATATTGAAGATGGAATACTTTACTATGCCATAGAATGTAGTGTTGTCTATTTAAATAATGAAGTCTCCAATTATCGAAGTGAGTCTTCGGATAGAAACACTAGTATGTTATAAGAAAGTTATAACAGCATTGAATAAGACCCAGTGAATTAGAATTTCAGGTTAAGTGCCATAACTCAAATTCCTATTTTCACTAATCTAGCGCTATTGTAGAAGACCTTAATCTTAGTGATTAACGAACTTACTTTCATGTGTTTTGTCTTTTTGAGTTACTAAAGGACTAGTTCCGATTTATGGTTCGAACTCCGGTATCTTGGAAGATAAGGTATATGAAATGTGTAGAACGTTTCTCATAATGGACACCATACATATAATGTCACTTTGAGTTTTTTTAAGTACTTGGATAATATAGACCAAGGCCCCGGTATTCGCTATATGATTTTGACTGTGTTAGTATGAGCGAATACAAACACCGTAGTCAACTATTATCCATTAGATGAAAAATGGCAACTTAAAGGTAAATATGTACTAGAAAGATAATACAGTAATTTCACCCTACTAGTACGGCATTGCATTGGGGATATGTCTGCAGGTATAGTATATGCTAAATGGATCAAGCTAATTAATTGTTAATAAGCTTCACAGAAAAATAAATGACATTTAGTCCAAGAGTTCAATATTGGGCCTATAATGGTGCGCCCCAATATTAATGGATAAGGCCCAATCATGATTAAGAGTTAATTATGATAGTGGGTATATGATCCATTAGAGATTGGGCTTTATGGATCCATCTGGTCCCCTGTAGCTCAAATTAAAGCCCAATATCTATCTGGTCCCCTGTAGCTCAAATTAAAGCCCAATAGTTATTTGATGATCAGTTGATCCTAACAAGTCCAATAACCCATTAGGGTTTACTAATCTCTCTATAATTAAGAGAAAAGTTTTCTAACTACACAGAATATGAACTACACGTGAAACACCCCCTTGAGAAGAGAGTGTCACACGCATAACAGAGAGAAAAAGGAGAGTCGAAATCGGCCAGCACTAGGGTTCACCTTCCTTGGTGTTTTTCGGCCATCCCGGAGAAATCGGTTCGAGAAGATTGTCTTCTTGCTCTTTTACGGATTTTTTTCTTGTTGGGAATTAAGAAGGTGACCACCCACCAGATCAATCAAACGACTTTCGAGAATAGACAGGAATACGAGAAGGTTGTGAAGGGAATCCGGGTATTGTTCTTTTCTAGGTCAAGAGTTAATTTATTTTAGATCACGATCCAAAATATTTTATAAAAGAAAAAATTTTAAATGACCAATTCCGCTGCGTCTCATCATTTTACAAAACTATGGTATTCTTGAAAATGATTTTATAAAAAATATATATATATTATCCGGAATTTATTCCAGAAAACACCGTCAATTGGTACCAGAGCATGGTTTTATTGTTGATCTAGCATATTTTACTCCGGTCTATTCTCTTGTTGATTGATGTTTTTGATTTTCGGAAAGGTTCTGTTTATACTTGGTCTTGTTCATATTATGAGTATGCTCTAGTTTGTATGATGATTAATAGATTCAATGAGTTTGAATAATTATTTGATTAGATGTTACTATGTGGAAATGATCATGTTTATTTTGATTTTCGTTTTCTGGCATGTTCTTTATTTCTATGTGTTCATGTTTTATGTTCTTGATAAAACTATGTATGGA
>JXTC01000439.1:83236-93582 GCA_002914845.1 Trema orientale
CGTGGCCGCATACCGGGTTCCCGTTCCGTCCGTCGGCTTGTCCCGACACGTTTCGTATTTCTGGTCGTAATTTTAATTATTTTTATTTTTAAATTAATTTAATTTATCCATAGTTTTATGAAAACTGATAGATTAAATTTTAAATTCAAATTTTCAAATCCTTATTAAATTTGAATTTTTTGAAATTTGAATTGGTAGGATATTTTAATTTGAATTATGGATATAATTGATATCCATAATATTTAATTATTATTTGAGTAATTAGAGATATTTTAAAATAGAAAATGTTTTTTAATTAGATATTATGATATAATATTTTTTTTTATTTTAAATTCAAATTTTAAATAGATATTTTGAAAAACTGATTATATGACAGTTGGTAATCTATTTTTTGAATTTTAAATTTGTTTAAATTCAAATTAGAGATATTGTAAGAGATTTTATTTATAAAATCTTCTATCTTTATAATTTCGAATTTTATAAAGATTTGAAATTTAAATTTAAATCAGAATATCTTTTCAAATCTTCAAATTTGGATTTATGGTTGGTAGATATTTAATGAGATTAAATATTGATTTGAATTTTGAATTCAAATCTGACAGGATAAGATAATATGAGATATTTAAGGAAGTTAAATTCAAATTAACATTTCAAAAGTTGAAATTTAAATTTAAGATATTTAAGGAGATTTAATTAGTTAAATCTTTTATTTAAACTGATTAGATTTTGTCAAAATCTTTTCTAATTTAAATTTTAAATATTATCTTTCATATTTAAATATTTAACATTATCTTATCAATAAGAATTATTTAAATGTTAAATAAGTTTTAAATTACTGAAAATTAATAAATCATTAACATTTAATTATTTATCTGCTTACTACTTTGGTAGTATTAGGACAGTGTTGCATGCATGCCTAATAATTAAGTATTATTACATGATTTTTAGTCACATGTCATATAGAAAATTAGAGATACTCTCATGCAAACATGAACATACTTACATAATTGATTTTGGGTTACTAAGCTAGTTAGATAACTGGGTAAAATCCATAAATCCCTAATTATAAAATATTGAGTAGGAGAAAGTATGTGATACCTATGGTCTCTATTGTTGGTTCGTTATGTATTAGGATGAGCCTCGCCTCAGAATCTTGCTGAGCTCCCGTAGGAGGGTTTTCATCCGGGTAATACTGAAAATGAGCTTCTCAGAATAAGGTACTAGGTAGACTATATGAGGCTGATCGCCCGTAGGAGACGGTCTTATATAGAAAGCTTAGTTACTGAAACAATACTTAAACACTTAACTCAAAACATTAATATTCTCCCGTAGGAGTTTTTATTAGTCGATTAGAGGACCAAAGAGAATGGTAGTTAGAAATATGGGATAAGAGTTATCTATCTATTTACTAATTGAAATTGTTTCAGTTTGACTTGCTGATTGCATGACTTCCTGTAGGAGGCTTGTAATCAGTGGTAGGTTAAATTACCATGAATATAAGTGATAGTCTTAGGGATACTTCACTTGCATATTGTATGTCTAATACTTTATGTTAATTATTCGAAACATAACAAATGATGTTTGCTTATACGTGGAGTGTTTATTTATTTTCAGTAGATATGGCACTTAATCCTTTATTCACTTTACTCACACAAAACAAACTAGACGGTGAAAACTATGTAGACTGGAAACGTAACCTAGACATAGTGCTTACTGCCGATAAATACAAATGGGTTCTCACCACTCCATGTCCTGCTCAACCAACTGAGGAATCCACCAACGATGAAAGAAACTTATATGATAAGTGGAAGCAATCTAATAAGATGGTTAAGTGCTATATACTTGGCTCAATGAGCAATATATTGCAACAACAACATCGTGGGATGGATACTGCTACTGACATGATACTGAGTGTTGACGAAATATTCGCCAGCCTCGGTCGTCAAGCTAGAAATGAGGCTACTAGTGCATTTATGAATCTTCGACAAAAGAAGGGTACTCCAATTCCGGAACATATGATGAAAGTCATTGCATACCTTAACGAACTGGAAATCCTTGGAGCTAAAATTGATTGTGACACCCAAATAGACATGGTTTTGAACAAATTGTCAGACACTTTCAATCAATTTAAGATTGATCATGAGATTCGCCGGAAAGATTATACTCTTACTGGCCTGATGAAAGATCTACAAATTACTAAGAATATTCTTAAGAAGAATAAATCGGGGTCAGCTGAGGTTAATGTAGCTCAAGCGAGTTCTTCCAAACCTAAGTCAAAAGGCAAAGGTAAAGGTAGGAAAAAGACTCATGCTTCTTTAGCTCCAAAGAAAAAGAAGACCAAGAAGGATACCAAACCAGAGGGAAAATGTTTCCACTGCGGTGAGGATGGACATTGGAAGAGGAACTGCAAAACTTACCTAGCCCGTAAGAAGGAGAAGGACAACGGCAAGGACAAACAAGGTAATGACAATTTGTTGTTCATTGAGGCTTGTCATGTCGTTGATTCTATCGATTCTTGGATCATAGATTCGGGAGCCACTGACCATGTTTGTAATACTTTGCAGGAGTTCAAAGAAACTAGGAAGTTCGCTAGTAAAGAGTTCACGCTGCAATTGGGAGATGGCTCAATAGTTAAAGCTCGTGCAATGGGAGATATTATTTTGAATTTCGATAATTTCAGGTTTTTAGAAATAAGGAATTGTTATTATATTCCAGTGTTTAAACAAAATTTGATTTATATTTCCTGTTTGATGAGACAAGGTTATTCTATTCATTTTGACAATAAAGTTTCTATTAGAAAGAATAAAAGTCTTATTTGCACTGGTACTCATAGGTTTTAATCTTTTTTTTATTCAACCTAAAAGCATCTCGTTGCACAATCTTGAAAATGATTCTGAACACGTAGAACCTAAACATAAGAAAGTGAAAGTGAGTACTAATGATGAAACTTATCTCTGGCATTTAAGACTCAGTCATATTAACCTAAATAGAATTCAAACGTTAGTCAATGATAGACCTCTAAGTTCGTTAGAAGTCAAACCATTACCAACTTGTGAATCCTGTCTGGAAGGTAAAATGACTAAAAGACCATTTACTAGAAAAGGTCTTAGAGTTCAAGAATGTCTTGAGTTAGTACACACTGATGTCTGCGGGCCTATGAATATTCAAGCTCGAGGAGGTTTTGAATACTTCATTACATTTACGGATGATTATTCTAGATTTGGTTATGTTTACCTAATGCAATGCAAATCGGATTCTTTTGAAAAGTTCAGAGAATTCAAAGCGAAAACTGAAAAGCAGTTAGGAAAGAACATAAAGACTCTTCGATCTAATCGAGGTGGTGAATACTTCTCTGGGGAATTCTCTGAATTTCTCACAGACAATGGGATCCTATCCCAACTCACAGCACCTGGAACGCCTCAACTGGATGGTGTTGCTGAAAGAAGAAATAGGACACTTTTGGATATGGTTAGATCAATGCTCAGTTATTCACAATTACCCACATCCTTTTGGAGTTATGCCTTAGAAACTGCTATGTACCTGCTAAATAGAGTTCCTTCTAAGTCAGTACCTAAAACTCCATTTGAACTATGGAAAGGACATAAACCTAGTTTGCATCATATCCATATTTGGGGTTGTCCAGCATACGTGCTCAAAGAGAAAACGACTAAGTTAGAATCACATTCTGAACTATATCTATTTGTAGGTTACCCAAAAGGAACAAGAGGGTATTATTTCTATAGTACTGAAGAAAAGAAAGTGTTTGTGAGTACAAGCGCTACTTTCTTGGAAGAAAACTATATGAAAGATTTCAAGCGCAAAAGTAAGTTAGTTCTAGAAGAATTAACTGATGATGTTGTCAGCCTATTTGTAGAAGATAAGATAGAGAAAGCACTTAGAAAAGCTAAATCACTTGAAACTCAACAAGCATCGGATCCTCCTCGTAGTAGGAGAGTTGTGAGACACTAAAAGATACTTGGGAATAAGAGAGTCTTGTGACCAAGAATCTGATCCTTACACCTATAATGAGGCAATGGATGATGTTGATAAGATTTGATGAAGCAATTAAGTCTTATAGTTTTGAACGAAACGTAGATAGACCTTGTGTCTGTAAAAGAATTGAGGATAACAAAGTGATTTTTCTAGTACTATATGTTGATGATATTCTAATTATTGGGAATGATGTTGGATCATTATCATCAGTAAAAGTCTAGTTAGCACAACAGTTTGATATGAAAGACTTAGGTGAAGCTTGCTATGTTCTAGGAATACAGATTCTACGAGACAGAAAGAACAGATGCATAGCTTTATCACAAGCTTCATATGTAGATAAAATACTAGTTAGGTTTGCAATGCAGAATTTCAAGAAAGGTTTAACACCCTTTCGTAAAGGAATTACTCTGTCTAATAAAAATTCTCCTAAGACAGAAGAAGAGAAAGAACAGATGAGAAATATTCCTTATGCTTCGACAGTGGGAAGTCTCATGTATGCCATGCTCTGCACAAGACCAGATATTTGTTATGCTGTTGGGATTGTAAGTCGTTACCAATACAATCCAGGTTCTGAACATTGGGGTGCAGTCAAGCATATTCTAAAGTATCTTCAGAGAACTAGAAATCATATGCTTGTATATTCTGGAGAAGATCTAACACCTATTAGATATACTGATTCGGATTTTCAATCTGATAAAGACACTAGAAGATCAACCTCTAGTTCAGTCTTTATCCTTAGTGGTAGAGCCATAATATGGAGGAGTATCAAACAATCTTGTTATACGGATTCAACCATGGAGGCCGAATATGTAGCAGCATCTGAAGTAGATAAAGAGGCGGTCTGGCTTCGTAATTTTCTTATGGATCTCGAGTTAGTACCTGGAACACAACAACCTATGACACTTTACTGTAATAACAGTGGAGCAGTTGCTAACTCTAGAGAACCTAGAAGCCACAAGAGGAGAAAACACAAAGAGAGGAAATATCATGTACTCAGAGAAATTGTTCAAAGAGGAGACGTGATAGTGAGTAAGATAGTGTCTGCAGAGAACCTTGCTGATCTTTTTACTAAATCTTTGACTACCAAAGTATTTGAGGACCACCTAGAAGGAATAGGATTACGTGATATGTCACATCTGCTTTAAAGGCCAAGTGGGAGATTGCTGGAATAATGTCCTATAAAGCTGTTTATTATTTAGACATTATAAACAATATTTAATGGATTATTTAGTATCTATTTGTTATTAATAAATTCCATTTTATGAATTTCTATTTCATTTATGTCCCATTGATATACATGTGATATGTATGTTTATCTTATGCAAGTATCTAAAAGATTCCTAGACATGAAATGAGTAATAAAGAATTATTCGTATGATGAGTTCATATGTGGAAGACATTATATTCTTTATTTCATTATGTCTAAATTAAATTGTTCGTATTCTGCATATTGAAGATGGAATACTTTACTATGCCATAGAATGTAGTGTTGTCTATTTAAATAATGAAGTCTCTAATTATCGAAGTGAGTCTTCGGATAGAAACACTAGTGTGTTATAAGAAAGTTATAACAGCATCGAATAGGACCTAGTGAATTAGAATTCGAGGTTAAGTGCTGTAGCTCAAATTTCTATTTTCGCTAATCTAGCGCTATTGTAGAAGACCTTAATCCTAGTGATTAACGAACTTACTTTCATGTGTTTTGTCTTTTTGAGTTACTAAATGACTAATTCTGATTTATGGTTCGAACTTCAGTATTTTGGAAGATAAAGTATACGAAATGTGTAGAACGTTTCTCATAATAGACACCATGCATATAATGTCACTTTGAGTTTTTTCAAGTACTTAGATAATATAAACCAAGGCTCCAGTATTCACTATGTGATTTTGACTATGTTAGTATGAGCAGATACAAACATCATAGTCAACTATTATCCATTAGATGAAAAATGTCAACTCAAAGGTAAATATGTACTAGAGGGGTAATACGGTAATTTCACCCTACTAGTACGGCATTGCATTGGGGGTATGTCTGCAGGTATAGTATATGCTAAATGGATCAAGCTAATTAATTGTTAATAAACTTCACAGAAAAATAAATAACATTTAGTCCAATAGTTCAATATTGGGCCTATAGTGGTGTGCCCCAATATTAATAGACAAGGCCCAATCATAATTAAGAATTAATTATGATAGTGGGTACATGGTCCATTGGAGCTTGGACTTTATGGATTCATCTGGTCCCCTATCTAGCTCAAATTAAAGCCCAATAGTTATTTGATGATCGTTTGAGCCCAACAAGCCTAATAAGCCTATTAGGGTTTACTAATCTCTCTATAGTTAAGAGAAAAGTTCTCTAACTACACAGAATATGAACTGCACGTGAAACACTCCCTTGAGAAGAGAGTGTCACACACATAACAGAGAGAAAAAGAAGAGCAGAAATCGGCTAGCACTAGGGTTCACCTTCCTTGGTGTTTTTTGGCCATTCCGGAGAAATCGGTTTGAGGAGATTGTCTTCTTGTTCTTCTGCGGATTTTTTTTTTTTGTTGGGAATCAAGAAGTGACAACCCACTAGATCAATTAGACGGCTTTCGAGAATAGACAGGAAGACGAGAAGGTTGTGAAGCGAATCTGGGTATTGTTCTTGTCTAGGTCAAGAGTTAATTTATGTTAGATCACGATCCGAAACGTTTTGTAAAAGAAAAAATTTTAAACGACCAATTCCGCTGCGTCTCATGATTTTACAAAACTATGGTGTCCTTGAAAATGATTTTATAAAAAAATATATATATTTTTTCTGGAAATTTATTCCAGAAAACACCATCATTTTCTAGCTGCCAATTTTTATGGTCCTCTATGTATTTAAATAAACATTAGCTTATTGAAAGAGATCAGAAATTAATTCAATAAAATTGGGAGCAATTTCTCTTTGGTTCTTTGAGAACTATTTCAAACTTATCAGATTTCTCTGTGGCATTTATTCATTGACTTATCAATTGAGTTTACCATCCTTGATTGTGGCATCCTCCTTTATACCAAGATTTACATCTCTTATAGGTGTTGGGTCGCGGTTTCCATCAAAATCTGAAAGTATAACAGGCCTAGGCATCATTTTTGTTTCAAATTTTGTTACAAGTTGGCGGGGTTCGTATTAGTAATGGTCACGTGTCCCCTACAATAGTGGAATATATCTTACATACCTTTTGTACGAATACGAGTAAGTAAAGATACACGTGTCAATCTCCATAGATATGACACTTGGGCTACAACTGTAGAAGGATTTTCTTGCATGGTAGGGTTTTCTTGTAATTGGCTCCATGTAGGACGCTTGCAACAGATGATCAGTTGTTGTTGGTAATGCCAACTTCTCTAGTCGGGTGTTATCCGACCTCTTGTCCCCTTAGAGTTGATCGTTCCTGATAGGGTTAAGCTTGAGATTGTCCGATCTGGTAGATTTCATGTTCTTTGTCCAATACAAGTTGGAGGAGTTTCAGTCTTGGTGGCCAAAACGACACATCATTTTGTATCTTGTTTGTCTGTCACGTGTATTTATATTATTACCTCCAACAAACATGATGTTGCTCCGAAAAGTACTTAAACAGATTGGACAAATTAACAGCTTAATTTGTTCTAGTTTTCCACCTATATATTTAAAAGCCTTTTGAGCTGGTACCACTGCCACACGGCCGTCCAGTCTACACTTCCTTAATTTCATAAAAACTACTCATCTAATTACCGTGATAGAAGAGGAAGAAGATATATATACCGTTTCATTGAGCAACAATTCGATGCTTTGCCCACAGTAAGAGGCTAAAATTCTTCTTTGTTAATTTTTGCCTATTTTTTTTTTTTTTTTTGACATCAAGAGAGAATTGTTTGTCATTCTATAGTATAGTTTATATTATTATCTCTTATGAATAGTCAATACCTGTTAGTAACAAACAAATTTCTTTTATTCTTCAATACCTGTTTGTAATAAACAAATTTATTTTATTGTTTGATAGGTATGGCAGGTAGTAATGTGAAAATAAAGTACACATCCCAGTCCCACTCCTTTTTTTGTAATACATTCAACTAAATTCCAGTTCTAAACTTATTCTCAATGCCCTTGATTGTAAAATACATAAACCTCTACGACATTCTAAGTTCCTCCCGCAATGTCAGTTTTTCTTCTTTTTTTTTTTTAATTTTCTTTAATTCAAGTGACAAGAAAACTTTGTTCTGTCGATTACGCGCACAAGAATTTTTTTTTTTTTTTTTTGATGCACGCGCAAAAGAATTTAACCTAACGCAATAATAGGATAAATTTTCACGAAAAATGACGGATAAACAAGACAGGGGCGCACAAGTATAACGAGTCTCTTACTCCCAATTATAGTCACAGGTTCTTTATTCCTTTTTCGGCGGGGGTGGGGCAGAGTAGTAAGAATGTTTGTTTTTGAACTTTAAAATACTAGTTCTAGTCTCTACTCTTATGCACATATGTGTTTATATACTCGTATATATATTTAGTAGCACTTAAAACTAAGGTACCAAACTTCGTCCAAAAAAAAAAAAAAATCTCAGGTACCAAACTGAAATGACATTTGGTGTGTTTATGGACGTAGTACAAACTCTAATATGTACCACTCCTTTTTTTAATCCTAGTACAAACTCTACTCTTGTATTCTATACATACAAGCTTATGCGACAGTCATATGTACTCTTAGGTAAAAGGTTAGATTATAGAGAGAGTGAGGAAATTCTCTTGTAAACTTAGTGACAGCACTTTAAGTTTTTTGGGTAGAAAAAATCTGTGAGAATGTGTAAATTATTCTTTTATTAGTGAAATATTTGTTGGTGTTCTTCATGAATATAGGCTATATTTTATAGCTAAATCACATTAGACAATTTGTATTCTTATATGTGATAGTATTTTCTTTATTTATTTTCGGATTCTAATCCTGTTTTAAGGGTTGGAATAAATTAGTAGTCGGTCTAAAGTCATAACAAGCCTAATAAGCTTATTTCATAAAAAAAATTGCTCTACTGCTAACAGGATTGCAAAGGTTAATATATGATGGATATATATATTAGAACTGCAGAGATTCAAAAACTTCCCTAAAATTTATCTTGTCTTGAATTTGAGGATAAAAAATAGTATTTTATTGAATAATACTATAGGGCACCTGTGGTGCCCAGCACCACAGTGATGTGTCAGTCTGTCACTGGCTAATCATAATTACAATTTAAGTGGGGCCTATGTAGGACCCAGTTTATTAATTAAACCATCCAGTGACAAACAGACATATCACTGTGGTGCTGGGCACCACTGGTGCCCCATAGCATTACTCTATTTTATTAGGTGTTTGATGACCTGGTTCGATTTCCCTTTTCTTCTCGATCTTTGGCTTCAATATTGGGCATTTGCAGAAGACTAAGGAAAGCGTTTGTGCTCCTTTAACGGCGTTAGGAACAGAAGATCATGCTGTTAATTAATAACTGTAAACGACTTCAGTTTCCATGTATTATCGGCTGAATGTGTAATAGGATATTATGTGATCGATGCAGGCTTATGTAGTGTACATGGGCGAGAGTGATCAACAGAGCAAGCCTTTCACGTCATCACATCTTCGCATGAGCATCCTACAAAAATTAAGTTATCGGAAGGTTAATTAAATTAATTCAAGCATCACAAGTAATATATGCAGGAAACCATCATATGGTGCAGCGGAAGGTGGTGGGTGTAATAATCAAAATTTTTACACCCATATCAGAGTTTTGGAATCAACATGGTTTTGTTGTTTTTAATACGTTGAATAAAAACTATTTCAAGGAAAAGTAAGAACGAACCTTTCTCTTAGAATCTTCTTTTCCTGATGATGAGGTTGTATCTTTTTCTCGGCTACGATACCACGATCTTCCTCACCAAGCCTCGACACCAAAGAACTGGAGAGTGGGCTCTTTATAGTCACAATCTTATTTTTTCTATCACACACTTTTAAAAATTCTTGCTATATATCTCAACACATGAAATAGCAAGAAGATAAAGACTAGAAGAAAAATAAGAACAAGAACTACACGTTAGAAAATTTCTTCTCTCCAAAAAAAAAATTTCACATTACAGACCCCCTTGAAAATTAAGTCTGAGTATTTTGAGTGAAAAACTCTGACTTTGCAAGTTGGTCCTCACTACGAAATTTTCTACAACTATATCTTTCAAAATATTGCAGTTTTGCCCCATTAAATAAAAACGTTTCAAAACATCTAAATTACTTAGAGTTCATGACTTCTCAATAATTTACACATACTTCAAATTGTCAAAACTAAGCTCCAATTTAATCTACATAACAATAAAATCACGGAATTAA
>JXTC01000439.1:94743-140112 GCA_002914845.1 Trema orientale
GAGTCTATTAATTACTCAGGATTAAGATCGTTCCATATATGATCATTTGTTAATAAATTTGAGTATTCTATTCTACAACGGATATTATCGAATATTCAAATTTATCTGGTCCAGTCTTATATAATCTTAATTATATATAGTACCTCCATTTGATGTCACTACATAAACAGCCCGGATCAGACTGTTCCATTCTAAATGGTAATGGACCGTACTAGTAATTTTTATATTTAAGATCCCAACTTTAATAATTAATTACGGACTAATTTTAGATTATATCCTTCAAACTTAATCCTCTTGTATGTATAACTTTTATACATACTAAGTTTAAGGTTACATTTATAATCACGGAATTTTCATGATATTTATATATATTATCATAAATAATATATACAAGCAAATAAAACAAAATCAAGTATATTTATTTATTAGCAAATCATTGTTTACATTTTGCTCTTAGGGCAAAAACACTAACAGTATATAGACAATGTTAATCAAAAGTAGTAAACATAATGGTACTGCAAAAATTTTCTAATTTTGACTATTTGTGTAAAATCTGATAAAATATAGAGACAAAAGAGACATATTTTCAAAGCAATGGCATTGTTGTAATTTCAAATTTTCGAAATAAAATAAGTAAAATATCTGAATTTTAAATTCAGGTGCTACAAATCCCCTTTTTTGATAAAAGGCCTCAGTTTCCTCATCTTTTCACAAAATAGGGCTTGAGAGAGAGAAAAAACGCCAGTTTCTGCCGAGCTCTGCCACCACCACACGCTACCACTACTGGACCCATGCAGTAGCCCGTGTGAAAGATCGGTTGTCGATGAACCCAACGCTACCGGTCTCGTCGCGTTTGGCCGACGAACACGGCCGCAATAGTCCACTGAAGTTACTGCCAATTTCATAGTTTTTTGGCCACCGGCACGCCATCCGATCTCCAACCACCTCATCGCCAGCACGTGCAGCTGCCTCTTGTCATCACCAACCTCCTCCAAGTGGTTGCACGGCCTAATTCACCTACAGTAAGATTTTCACCACTTTTACCATTTTTACCAATTTTATAAAAAGTGATATTTACGTAATTATTTTGGTTAAGTAATTTATTTACTCGAGGTAAGTATTTGAGGTGAAAGAGGGTTACAAATTATGAATAATTGTAGTTGATAGAAGTTACAATGATATCCAAAAATATGTTGATTTTTGAATTGAAAAATATGGTATTTTTCTAATTTAGAACGAAAAGTGATATTTTTGCAAAATTAAATAGTATTAGACTAGAGTTTGCTACTATTCAGATTTGGGCTTTGGGCAGAGATTAGAAAACTGTAACTTTCCGAAATATTATTGCAAAAGTAATTTTTTTTACAAATAATCAGTAAAATTAATACTTTTTCAAATATTTTCGAACGTGATATTTTCCTGAATAATCCTGTGCTAATGATATTTTCTAAAATATGAAGGTACGTGCATGTTTCATGCTTCCAGCAATGTTGCATCAGGATCTCTAGTCCGCAGGTACAAGAGAAATTTCAATGGATTTGTTGCGAGGCTGAATGATAAAAACGCACAACAAATGGCTGGTGTGTGAAGCAAATTTTCTTTTTGACATTTTCTCTTTTTATCATTTTTTTTTATTGAAAAGTTTTATGAATGGGTACATGTGTATAGTATATATACATGAAAAGTCCCCGATTTTGTAATATATTTGGACTAATCATATCTTTATCCACATTATTTTGCTTTTATTTTTTACCTTTGTATTTTCAGAAACAATTTATGTGTTGTCCGATTTGCAAATGGTAACAAATTATTAATCTATTCTGACATTTTTTTAACACAATAAATTTCTCCAAATTAATTAATTATTAAAACTCGTTAGTAAATGGTAATGAATATTAGTCCCTTCTACGACTGGTCCCCACGAACTCAGCACTTCACCAAAAAGCCTATCCATCCCGTGAATGTGGTCCAATGAAATTTTGAATTTAGCTCTTTGAATTAGAGGTGGCAAAATGGGCGGGCCGGCCCGGCCCGACCCTCCCATAATGGGCTTGAGAGGGTGAACAGACTGGGCCAGGCTGGCCCGCAAAGAAAAAAAGAGGGCCTGACCTAGGCCCATTGGCTTGCCGGGCTTTTCAGCGGGCCTATCCTGGGCCGGGCTGACCCTTTTTTTTTTGTTTACACAACTTTTAGATTAGTTTTTTATATTTTTTTTAACACGTTAAGGTTAAACTTTTTAATTGAATTGTTTAAAAATATATATATAATATAAACTAAATATGTTATGTTTTTTTTTCAATTGTTAAAAAATTAATAATAATTAAATAAGATATATCATATAAGTTGAAATTGAATAGTCGATTAAAAAAAGTTAAAAAAAATTATTAAGAAAATTATTTAGAATTATAATAAAAATGTTAAAAAAATATAGAAACAAATAAATTTCAAATATTGAAATTTGATTTTACTGATGATTATTTACTACAATTCAAAGTATTACTTAAAAAAATTAGTATATCATTAAATATGAGTTTATGACTCATCATCATCGTTCATGTACAAGTTATTGAAAATTTCGAGTAATTCTTCATTATAAAAACGAATAGTTTCTTGATTTTGCTGAGCTACTTGTTCCCAATATTTAACACATGCTAGCACCTCAACCATTTCAGGGGCCAGCAAAGTCCTCCGCTCATCTACTATTATCCCAGTCATGCTAAAAGCAAACTCTGAAGAAATCGTGGACACCAGAATAGTTAAAATGTCATGAGCTAAATGTGAAAGCACCAGGAATCTTGATTGACGCCTTTCTTACTAGTCCAAAACTTTAAAGTTCTCATTACCGAGATCGATATCAGAATCTAGCTCAATATACTGGTTAAGTTCAGAGGATTGTGGTGGTAATGGTTGACTTAAACTTGATGATGTTGATGATAAGCCACGACTATCCCCTTGAGAACGAGAACCTGTCATGCTCCAAAACAAACTTATTCTTTGATTGTTCTTTATTTTGTTGTGGAGTGTGTTATTGTTGACTGCATATTCTGCCAAATTTAGCTTTATATATACTATACACTTCAAAAAACTTGTCACGAGTATTTGTATATTCAAAACTATAATCTATCTCAAAACATGTAGCAATGTAGCTAATTAAATTAGAAAGACCATTTAATTTACCCCTAGGATCTAAAATAAAAGCAAATGAATATAATAAAGGAATTGAAAACTAATATTTCAAAAATATTTCTTGCATACATATTGTAATTGGTTCAAATATAGGGTCACATCCCTTTTTACAAAATATTTAGACAATAAAAAAGATATGATGTAAAATAATTAGAGAAATAGGATAATAAATACCAGATAATGCAATAGTAGCTTCATTAAAAAAAATCTAAAAAGTGTACAAATTTTTCACAAATAAACCAATCTTCATCTTTCAATACTAATGAACCTATTTTTGAATTGTAAAACATAGTAATCGGAATTTTATATAGTAATGCATTTTTCAGTATTAAATAACTGGAATTCCACCTTACAGGCATGTCACTTTGGAATTTTCTTGGTTTTAACCTTTGAACTATGCAATATCTTTTAAATTTCGCAATGTGAGGATTAGAAGCATGAATGTAAGTAATAGCAGATTGAATATTTTCAATATATATATTTATTACATCCATACCTGATTTGACGATAAAGTTAATGATGTGACATAAACAACCTTGATACAGTAAGAATCCTCTGGTGTATGAACTTACCAAATTGCTAATTAATTTTATGGCCTTTGTGTTTGTGGTAGTATTATCTAAAGTGATAGAGATAATACGGTTCGATATGCCATATTTTTCAACAATATTTAAAATCCTATCTCTAATAATTGTAGCAGTATATTTATTATCAACGACTCGAAAACTAATGATTCTTTTTTCATTATTCATCTTGAATCTAAATAATCTGCAACTACACTTAAATAATCTTGTTTAGAATTAGCACTCTAAATATCAAATTTCAATGCAATACAAAAGTTTAATGAAGTTAATTCAGATATTAATTCTTTACGCATATTTTTATATACTTTAATCAAATCACTCCTAGTGATATTTCTAGAAACTCTTTTAAAGTTTGGATAGTAAGATCTTCTAATATGATCTCCATAGCTATTACAATCACCAAATCCCAATAGTAAATCTTTTATAGTAATTAAATGTGCTAGAGACTCCTTAGCTACTAAAGGATCATAGTTCCAAGAACAAACTGATCCATCCTTGTTGAAGTGTTGATTAAGGAGCTCCTTGCCTCCTGTGTGTTTTTTGTCACATGCATCATTATGTCTATTCAAATGAGCAGTCCCGCTAGATGGTTTAGCAGTTAATAATTTCTTGTAATATTTACATCTCGCTATTTTTGTTTTCTTACTATCGGCCTCATCTTTGAATTCCGGATCGAAATAGTCTCACACATTAGAAGTTGTCCTTGCATATTTGGAGGTCGTACTTACACTCGGCAAACAACTATCTTGAAATTATGAACAATTTCCACTAGCATTTGGATTAGTTTGCATTTCGGGGACTTGGTCACCATCTTCAGCTATGCGAATTTAGTTGTCATCTATTTCCAAATCAATAGAGATATTTTTTGACATTTCCATATCCTATATTAAAAATATATTACTTAATCACAATTGGAATTGAAAATATAATATTCTAATAAGCTTTCTGCAAACTTAATTGTAAACAACTACAAATTACAAATGACTTGAAATTAAAAATATAATATTCTAATAAACTTTTTACAAACTTAATTATAAACAACTACAAATTACAAGTTACTTGAAATTAAAAATATAATATTCTAATAAATTTTCTACTAACTTAATTGTAAACAACTACAAATTACAAATTAATTGAAATTAAAAATATAATATTCTAATAAACTTTCTACTGACTTAATTGTAAATAACTATAAATTACAAATTAATTGAAATTAAAAATATAATATTCTAATAAACTTTCTATTAACTTAATTGTAAGCAACTATAAATTACAAATTAATTGAAACTAAAATATATATTCTAATATACTTTCTACTAACTTAAAAATAACCAACTACAAATTACAAACTACAAACTAATGAACTTCTATCCTAATTATAAACAATTATAAATTAAAATTATAAATTAATTGAAATTAAAAATATAGTATTATAGAACTACTAACTATTATACTAATAAACAACTAAATATACTATAAATTAATGAAATTAAAAGGATAAATGTGATAAATTGAATCATCCTTAAATTGAGCTTTATGAGTTGTGGAGACTATAAAATATAATTACTAATTGTTATAATTAGTAAATAGTAATTAGATTATTAGATAAGAGAGAAAATAATAAAATTGAGAATATAATTAGATTTAGAGAGAAAGAATGAGAGAATAAGTATTTGAAAGTTGTAAGTGTGAAAAAAGAGTGGGAGGAGGGAATGGTATTTATAGTATAAGAAATTTTTTTTAAAAAAAATTAGTTTAAAACAAAAAAATAAATAAAATAAAACTAAAAAGACCCAACGGTAATATTACCGTTGGAAATCTGCTAAAAAAAGAGCCCAGAGTCTGGGCCCAAAAAAAAAAAAAAAAGAAATACTAATGGCCGAGAGGATTCTGCGCCCGTAAAAAAAAATAAAAAAAATAAAAAAAAATAAAGGCCTAGCCGAGAATCCTAGGCCCAGCCCGGCCCTAACCCTAGGGCCAGGCTCAGCCCGGCCAATTTTGACAGCTCTACTTTGAATTTTCATCCAAATATCCTTATCATAAGGGCGATATGGAATTAATATTATTATATTAGCCTATATTACTATATTAATTTTGTTTCGACGAAGTAAGCTGCAAAGAGATCTACGAGTTTTTGCATTCTAAGAGTCAAGTTGTTCATTGGGGAAGGCTTTTATTCCATCTTTTTAGGTCTTTTCTAGCTTGGCGTATTCTTAACAGGAACTAAAGACCAGAGATTTTCATTGACACTTCAATTTGCCTATTTTTGATGTCTTTGTTGTGCTAATAAGATATGACACTCTACATCACATAGATAATTGATCTAGTAAAAAACAGTCATTTCACAAAATATATATATATATATAGCGCAGCAATTCCATAGGTATTTTTTTTCACATATCTGTAGGAGTATAGGTATTATTTTGACCATTTAAAATTCGTCACGCACGCTATTTCATAATAAAAGGTAGAAAGAAAAAGAATATTAAATAATGTATATTTATTATTATTGCCTTTTTTTCTCAACCACTCAGTTCATGGTATTCGTTAGGTAGCCAACGACTGAAAAAAATACCTATATGTAAGTAAAAAAACAAAAAATACCTACTCAATTATGACCTATATATATGTTAAAAAATAATTGACAATTTTCTAAAATGAGGTAAAAGAAAATATCATTTCTTACAATTACTCTATTTTGGGGCATAGGCCCACAGGCCCAAATCTGAGGAACAAACCAAAACTATCCTCATACCTCAGTATCAAGTTGAATGTTAACCTTATCAAATTCTTGAGTGAAATATCAAGGCTTGAAATATGATTTGTTTGTATATAATATTTGTTGGTTTTAAAATGATTTTTCAGTGAAAGATTGGTTCAGGAACAGTCAAAATTTTTTTCAAAATATTTGACTATATAAGTACATAGTATTAATTCATAAAAAACAGAAAATATAACAGAGCCTATCAGGGATCCTAGCTTTTTTGTCTTCTAAATCATGATCTTCCAATCTAAGTCTCAAACACAACTAGAAGAACGTGTGGGTGTTACGAATAGATTTCTCACACTCACATTTTATGGTCTCGCAATATTCTCAATAGAGGATATTGTAAATTCGGTTTCCTATAATACATAGCACGTATAGTTTTTTACTAGAATTCCTTTATATATACTATTTAATAAATAAAATAATTAATCAAATTAACACATGTATGTATATAAAACTAGGCTATACGTGACTTTGCTTAAAAAAGTCACACGTAATGTTATATATATATACATATAAATAATTAATTAATCTAATTAATATATGTAGGTATTTTTTTTACCTGTCTATAGGTATTGTTTTGCCCAATTAAAATTCATCAAGCACGTATTTTTATAGTAAAAGATGAAGAGAGAAAAGCATTAAATAATGAGTATTTGTTTCTATTTTTATTTTTTCCTACTACTCAAATTATGATAGAATATACCCATAGATAGGTAAAAAAAATACCTATTAGATTGGGAACCATATATATATATATATGTATAATTAACAAGGTTTACATGCTACTTGCTTATTAAGTGGGATTGGACGCCACTTGCTAGGGGATTCCCTAGCTTATGGCACTTAACACTCTTCTAGAGGAGTATTTTACTTTTAGTCAGTTTCCTAATTTATATTTCAGCAATTATCTGATGCTTTGCTATTTTAAATTCAGAATTTAAACAAATTAGGAAACTAATCTCTCCATAAATTTAAATTAATTAATTCAAAAATTAATTAAATAATTAATAATAATTATTAGTTAAAAGTAGATAAATTAATTATCTGGATAAAGTGTGCAGTAACAGAAATACTGTAATATACAATACAATGTTAGAACGAGGTGGAATTAGAGACCTATGTACCTATAATTCAAGATGCAATGAATTATGATAATTAATTAAACTCTTTAATTAATTTGTCTAATTTATTCCTTCTAGTACTACTCCACTAAAAATCTGGAATTGCTCACTTAACGTCAAATAATTAATTTACTCAGAAAACAGCGAGCAATCCATTGATTTAATCATTATATATAGTTCAATCCTCCATACACGATTCGTAAACGAAGCTAGGTCAATGTTCTGTTTACCTTTCTAATTACATCTTTATCCCTGTATTCTATTGATTCTCCAATGAACAATTAATTTATAAGTCTATTATAAATTAAGTACTCAAACTATTCAAGTCCTGAATTAATATACAAGTGAATCATCTTTCTAGCTTCCTAATTGAAGGAATAGATTCCATATCTGTAAATTATATTCCCAGCTATTCATCTCATTATGCTCCTAAGATACAAGTATTTCGGTTTGTATAGAAAACAAACTTTTAACAAGTATGTTAAAGACCATAATGTTATAAACATGAGTCTATAATTATTTAAGATTAAAATTAATCTACATATGATCATCTAGTAATATTATTTGAATTCTCAATAGATAATAGAATTTATATGAGATTTAAATTATGTCTGATCCAGTCCTATTTAATCAAATTATAAAAAGTACCTCCATTGTGATGTCAACAGACCAATGGTCCAAATAAGACTATTACATCTCAATGTTAATAGATTATACTAATAATATTTAATTAAAGATTCCTTACTTTAGTTAATTATTATAGACTATATTTAGTTTATTATCTATAAATTCAATCCTCATGTATATAACACTTATATACTAAATTCATGGTTACATAAAAAAATTAGGAATTTTCTAATATTTAAAGATATACAAATTATGCACAAATTCAAATAAAAAAATATCATTTTATTAATTCAACATATATCCAAAATATACATACTTTTAGAACATAAACCCTAACAATATTTACCTTGATTTAAAAGGAAATCATCAGGAATTTATTAGCTAGTTTGAGACTCAAAAGAGCTTCTTTTTTTTTTTTTTTTTAAGAAAAGACAACTGAAAAGATTTATGTTACATATAAGTCATTTATGAATGAGTTACAAGATCTTTGCTGAAAAAAAAAAAAACAATGAAATGAGTTCATTGGAAAAATTTGTGAGGTTTAAATAAATTATGAGAAAAAATGGAAATACACCCTCACAGTGGGTTGATTAGGTTCTATCATAACTAGAGCTACAAATATGGGTCGCTCGGCATGACCCACTCGGACCGGAAGGGAAATTCGGGTCGGGCCTGGTCCTATAGCCCGATGGCTAAACACTGGGCTGGGCCAAAATCAGGCCAGACTAGCCCAGTCATATTTTGTAAAAATATCATTTTTTTTAATAATAATTATAAAAATGACAAATTTTTTTTTTTAAAAAAAATAGGCCACTGGACTGGGCCAGTCCGGCGGGCTCACTACCTCGGTACCCGGCCTTAGGGTCAGGCCAGGTCCGGGCCAAATGGACGGGCCATGGGCTAGCATGTTTAGCCCGACCCATACTTATAACCCTAATCATACCTAATCATTTATTTCCTATAATAACATTGGAAGACATTTTGTTTTTGAATTTTGTAATCAATAACTTTTGAAGAATTGGAAGAAGTGACATTAGAAAGTCCGAAAATAAGGGACCGAAAGAATGATTGATTATGTGTTTTATTTATTTGTTTGGTTTGAATCAAGTCATGTAATTGATAATTCTATATATTTTGTAGCTTTTTATTTGGGAGAGTGAGAATTTAAAATTAGAATTTTTCTACTCCATAAAGGAAAGAAGTGCGGTCTGCATCAGATTACGCCTACGAACACAAATTTGTAACTTCACAAATAAACAATTTATGAAAAGTATCAATGAACAAAATGATTATGAGACAAGGACTTCCACAACTTCAGGCCACGATATATGAGTAAGGACCATAGTTCGCGGATGATTTGCTCTCATTCTGTTACCTAAATTCAGCGTTACTGTTTTGGTTGAGTGATGATAAAAATCTCTCCTTTTTTTTCCCCCTTTTTTTGAAAAGGATCGAATCTCATATGGATATTGAACACTCTTATTCAACAGTAATTGCAAAAACAAAAAATTGAAGTGGGGTCGCAGCAGTGTGAATCGCTCAACATCATGTTGAAAAAGCGTTATTAGTGTTGCTAATTATCAGATAAACATGGGTCCCATCTTTTCTTTCAAGAAAGAAGGTGGAGCTTCTCTATTCAAATAATGTCGTTAGCTAACTAGAGCCGCACTATAAGAAGAGATTCCTCAAAGCAAATAGTATCCACGTTTGAACTAAAACATAATTAATTTGACAAGTATATGGACAACTTTGTTACGTTTTTTAGACCTATTTCTCATTATAGTATTACTACCTATATGGACAAGTATACTTTCATTACAGTGTTACTACCTATTTCTCAATTAACGAGGGTCATATATATTTTATTTAATTTTTTTAGTCCAATCTTTTAGACCCATAATCTATCAGATTAACAAGTTATAGTATTCAAATAATTCAATTTAAATATAATCGATTGCAATCCAGTTTGAAGTAATCCAGTCCAGTCCTATGCACAAAACAAGCATAAGGTAATTGTGGGCTCTTGTTTCCTTGTGTGGGATGATGCTACTCAATAAATACAAAGTGAGGAGCGTTGCTGACCCGCATTCCTGAGTCATGATCAGCAGTTCGTCGTGTAGAGACGACGACCTTTACTCTTCAAATTGGTGACTTCAACTCAATTATGAATTTAGCTAGATGTCATTTTCTTGGAGTAGTACTTTTAATATGAATGACATCATTGTCGAAGGATTATAATAAAACCACAATCTTTTATCTTAATAATTTTATCAACAATTTACTCGTTATAAATCAAGGAGCTGTTACGTATAAATAAGTACTCTCCCCTACTGCCCTGCAACGCATATAGATATATTCTAACATATAATATAATATATATACACAGACATATATATATACATATATGGTATATCTATATGTTTTTTTTTTTTTTTTTGAAGTTCTAGCTAAAAGCTCTCCCCAATGGCCCTTTGGTGGTTTCTCGTTATAAGCCTCATTTCTAGTATGTTTAGTCAACATACAGCTGCCCCGGATGACAGCAGAAAGGTATAGTAAATATTGTATAATTATTTTCTAAATCCATACTCTTCTAATAAAAATATTTTTTAACAATTAATCTATGATCATATGATTTGCGATATTCTTCTCATTTTCATTTTACGGGAATGGCCCCCAGTCCCAGTGTTTTGGTCTCACCAATACAATGAATAATTCAGCTTGGATGCATTGGATTATACCCCATCCATCATCTTCTTCTTCATTTGCCGAAATTATATTGTTCTTCCTCAACTCCCCCTTTTTGTTTATTTTTTCGTTTTTGTATTCTGATCTCGGTTGCTTCGATTTCAATAGGCCATTATTAATATACAAACAATTGTTCATCTTTCTTTCATTTAGGTTTTCATTGATTGAAAGATTTACAGAAAAAATGGAAAGATAGTTTTTCTTGAAAAATGGAACATAAACAGAAAAGAACAAACTTGAAACTCTGTTTAAAAGATATAAGTAACATGAAGACAACACTAAGCACAAAAGCAAGAAAAGGGGAAAAAAAACATAATTATCACATGACAAGAAGATATTGCAATTTATTCCAATCCAAATCTGAAATATATTTCTTCTTCATTTGTGTTTCATTTTTTCTTTTTAAATTTTAAATTTTTCTTTGATTTTAGTTAAAAAAAAAAAAAAAAGACCAGGATGAAAGAGACATTAATTAACCAACTTGATACCGAACACTGACCAAGATTTCCAATCCTTCTTTCTCAAAGTTTGAGAGGAGACCCAAAGTCTCCTCAACAATAAAAATTAGTTCATTCTCAATAATAAACCATAGATTTTGACCCTTTTGATGTAGTATAAAAACAGGGTGCTATAATAGATATTCCTTTTCACTGTACATGATTTTCTTTTTCCCCCGACGATTAGTGATGGATGATTTGAATTCTAAATCTTAGTACTTTGTTTATGTGTGATTATTAATCAGGCTAATTGGTTGATTTTATACATGCTGTATTTAATTATAAACGACTTCATTTCCTTTTATTATCGGTGGAATGTGTATTTGGATAATCTCTATGATGCAGAGTTATATAGTGTACATGGGCCACAACGATGACCAAAGCCAGCCTACCACGTCATCACCTCTTCACATGAGCATGCTGCAAAAAGTTGTCGGCAGGTATATTTAATGAATTTCAAGCGTATAATTTGTATATGTATTGAATCATTAACAGAAGGTAATATATGCTTACACATCTCAACTAAATTGATAATCAGTATCCATAAATAAAATGACCCTTTATCACTCTAAATCCAAATATACTAAAGAAAAAAAAGAATTCGTACAAGGTGCGTGGATCAGGTCTAAATGTTTGTCATGCTTCCAGTAATGTTGCGCCAGGATCTCTAGTTCGCAGTTACAGGAGAAGTTTCAATGGATTTGTTGCCAGACTAACTGATAAAGAAGCACAACAAATGGCAAGTGAGTACAGCACTTTATTTTTTCATATATAATTATATAACGTCTTTTATATACGTGACTAATTTATAGGTATTATTTTACTTAATTAAAATTCATAAGTAGAAAGAGAAAAGTATCAAATAATATGTATTTATTATTATCTTTTTAAACTACTCAAATCATAATAATTATTAGATAATGATTCAATAGCTAAAAAAAAGTATGGTAATAAAATACCTACTAAATTATGACTATATATTTTTTAAAAAACTTTATGAACTACATGTGTGCATATTGAATGGTATGAAAATGACATGCAAATTTGAATGATGACATTATACCGATGGTTTGATTTTTTTGAGACGCAATCAAGGTGTCGGTAACCAAAAAACTTTGGAATCCCAACACTTTTTCAATACCTATTATCAAAAGTTTGCCGACGTGTTTTAGATTACTATAAAGTCCCTTTGGCAAAAGTTTATCTGATGTGGTGAAAGAATACACGCTTTTTGTAATATATTTGGACTAAATGTCTATTCTCATTATTGTGTATATATTTTATCTTGTATTTTCAAATTTGACAAGTTTATGTGGTTTGCTATGTAAATAATGGTAACAAATTTAGTCAATCAGGCATTTTTTAACGGATCTTATGGTAAAGTGACCGAGCTTTTGGCCCACTTCAAGTAAAGATCCTTCAAATGATAGACTTAAAATAATTGGTTATATTAGTGTATATATCAAATGGGTACCTAGTATAAAAATTAACGAATATAAGCTAAATAATCGGTTTTATTAGCTGAAAAAAAAAACGAAATATAAATAGGGTTTCTAACATTTTTACCTAAAAAATCGAAAAGAATTACAAAAATACGGAAGTCATGCTTTTTTCCAATTTTCGTATAGTTTTTATTAGAAAAATATCATTTTTTTTAAAATATTTAAAAACATATTATTTCTAAAATAGTTACTGATTATCAATTTTCAGAAACTGGTTACAAATTACCAGTTATATACCAGTTATAAATACCGTTGATTACTAGTAACCAGTTTCTGAAAATTGGTTACCAGAAATTAATTACTATTTTAAAAAATGGTATTTTTCTAAATATTTTTTAGAAAACAATATTTTTCTAATAAAAACTATATTGCACTTAAAAGAACGGAAACCACCGTACTTTTTAAATTTTTTTCAGAAACACCGTATAATATCTAATTTCCAGATATAAATATTTCAATAAAACAAAGTATAAAATAATGACTATATATATATATTAAAAAATGACATACTGTGTAAATTTACCTTTTTAAGAGAACAATTTTCTCAATAGGATCGTTAAGACAAGTTTATTGGAATATGGTAAACTTTCTTTCCTGCAAGTTCTGAATGGATTATTTTTCCCAAATAATTTTTTTTTTGGAAAATTTTTTCCCAAATAATTTGATCTCATATGTTAGGCGCAATTTCGTAAAGATTTATAAATCTAATTGTACAAAATTTTCACTTTTTTTTTCTTTTGCTGGAAAAAAAATTTTCACTCTTGAAAATACAGGATAGATCCAAATATAAATGCAAGATATTGCAGATAAGAAAAATTTAAATAACTCTATAGGAAAATACTATTGTAGGAGCAGTATTCTTGCTCTTATGTAGGAGTGATTTTTGAGCCTTCGGATTTAGATTCAACGTTGAAAACAAGTTTGACTTCTAAAATTTTACATATATTGTTCCGCATAAAATTTTCTCCCTCTTTACTCTCATCCTCCTCTCTTCTGGCATTTTATATTGTCGTTCTCCCTTGTTCCAAAACTAGATCTCAAACTTTCTTCTTTTTTTCATCTCTTCTCTCATCTCTTCCCTCTTCATTTATCTCGCCGACCAAAAGCAGAAGAGAGATATTTAATCCCTAAATTTGTTATTCATCTTTCTATGAAGATGACAATGGAGTTTATTATCTTAGTATGATTTACTGGGAGAATGATTTTCGGACAAACCTCAACTCCCTTATCTTCGATAATTCAAAGTGTGTGGTACTATATAAGGAAAGAAAACGTGGACTATGGAGAGAGAAAGTAGCAGAAGTTTAAAATAAGTGAGGAGATTTTTTGTAGAATGCAGCAGGTTATAACTAAATTTATTACTAAATTTCTATTTCTAGTGGGTTTAGTGACAGAGATAGACAAAACACAGATTAATTTAGTAGCTATTTTCAAGCATAAAAACTCAAAACTTAAAATGCAGGAGCCAATTGGGGCTAGCTCAGTTGGTCCAAGGCTTGAGGGATGTGTGCGTTAGCTTGGGGGGTCAAGGGTTCAAATCTTGGTAGAGTGTGTGTGTGTTATTTTCCTTTAAATTTGTAGTAAGTGGTAATCATTAGTTAAGTCCCACTTCAAAAAAAAATACCGATTTCAGGAATGGTAAGAAATTTGGACACAGAACCCAATAAAATTGAAACTTTTGAACCTAAATCCAATTGTTTCCCATTTCTTCCACTGAAACCATCATATATAGAAGATAACAGAAAATATACCCACAAAAAATGAAAATAAGAAAAGTGCCCAGAAGAAGTCCTTTTTTTTTAATGTTATTTGTTTTTATTTTTTAAAAAAGTTATTTTCTTTTGTCTTTTTCTATTTAAACTATGATTCCCTATGTCGACGTGGTATATCAAATCTGGTACACACTTACACCTTTCTTTGCATCCTACAGTCTAGAAGAATGACGTGGTATATCAAATCTGGTACACACTTACACCTTTCTTTGCATCCTACAGTCTAGAAATTCTTCCTACTTATAAGAGCAAAAGAACTGCTCTTACAATAGAATTTGTACAGAGATTTTTTCCTCTCTTTTTTTTCCAACAGTTCTCGTACGCCAAATTTATTAAATTATATGGTTTTTGCGTGAAAGGAACGGAGGGCGTAGTGTCTGTCTTCCCTAGCCAAAAGCAGAAGCCGGACACAACAAAGTCATGGGACTTCGTTGGATTTCCACAACAAGTTAAGAGAAGCTCACTCGAAAGTGACGTCATCGTTGGAGTTCTTGACTCTGGAATTTGGCCCGAGTCCCATAGCTTTGATGACAAAGGTTTTGGTCCACCACCAACCAAATGGAAAGGATCGTGCCAAGTCTCAGCCAATTTTACTTGTAACAAGTACGTAAATTAATCAAACATTTAAACATACATGTTATGTTACGTTACATCAATTCTACATTATTCTTTAAACCATTCTTAGTTTGAGGGTTATCTGCCAAAAATAATAATAATAATAATAATTTTTTGCAAATTTAACAGTGTCTTTCGGTGGTTTGTGTAAAATTATATATTTTTATTTCAAATCTCTTTAAATTAAATTTATATCTTCTTATATAAATTGGCCAATAAATTTCTCACAACATACGTAATCTGAATGGAGAATATCTTATTTTTTGCTAATTAACACAAAAAATCTGTTGAAAATAACTTAAAACAGTTAAGACAAATCACTTAATTTATATACAAAAGGTACAGATTTACAAAGATTTGAAAGTAGAAGTATAATTTTACACAAGCAAAAAAAAAAGATTATAATTGCAAAAAGGTCCTACTTCATTTTTTTTTTGCACAGGTATCCATAGTTTTAATATTCTCCGTAGTTATAATTTTTGGTATAATATACCTCTTATAGTTACTTTGGGATTGTTACTAATCTGTAATGAAAAAAAAAATCATAAAAGAAATGACTTAGAGTATGTTTGAAAGGAGGAAGAAGTGGAAGAAAGAAGAGAGTTGAAAGAATTATGGATGGATTGAGAGTATATAATGATTGTTTAGTAGGATGAATTTTAGAAGAGAATTAGATAAGATAAGATAAGATAGGGGATTTCAAATTCTCATTTTTAACCAAATTTTAGTCTATAAAATTAGAAAGATGAGACTTTAGGAGAAATACACTTAATTAAGTGATAGAGTGATTATTCTAACTAAAAATCTTTCCACTTCTTTCTACTTTTCTCTCTTACTAAACAAAGAGAGCATTAATTTCGACATTCTCTCCCTCTCATACATACCAATAAAGGAAGAATGCGATTATTCCTCTCTTACTTCCATCCTTAGATAATACAGATCTTATACCTTGCTTATTTTTCTCGCTCCAACCAAATATAGCCAGAGTGAAAAAGAAACTAAAAATTGAGGTAGTTTATTTTTTTATTTAACTAATTATGTGGATGATTTTCAAAAATTTGTACTCTACATGGGTAGGTAAATATATTAACAGATCATGGAAATTAATAATTTCCTAATTGTTATTCTTTTTACGTCCATTAATGCAAATTAGAAAATATGACTTCTATTTTAAATGTGATTAGTGGTAATTGTAAACTTAGTCTAATAGAATCTGTACTTTCATCTTTTGCGTTGGGAAAAAAAGCAAAATCATAGGAGCTAAATATTACCGCAGCGATGGGTCCTTCCAGGAAGGAGATTCGAAGTCCCCAAGGGACACGGACGGACATGGGACACACACAGCCTCGACTGCGGTTGGGGGCTTAGTCAGTGACGCGAGCCTTTTCGGCTTAGGCTCGGGCACGGCGCGGGGAGGGGCTCCGTCGGCTCGTCTCGCAGTCTACAAAGTCTGTTGGTCGAACGGTTGTGAAGACGCCGACATTCTCGCTGCATTTGATGACGCAATCGCTGATGGCGTCGACATAATATCCATTTCTCTATCGTTTCCCTCGGAAAGTTACTTTGAGAATTCGATCGCCATTGGTGCTTTTCATGCCATGAGGAAAGGAGTTCTGACGTCAGCCTCTGCGGGTAACCGAGGCCCGGAGCTGTTTACTGTGAGAAACTATGCGCCTTGGTCTCTGTCCGTTGCCGCTTCCACCATTGATCGGGACTTCTTTTCCCAGCTTCAGTTGGGGAACAACGAAACTTACAAGGTACGTAACTAGTGTCTAGTCAAGTACTCACGTAATTCCTCAGTTTTAATGGTAAGAAATTGTTACTGTAAACCATTAATTTAAATGCTTCATAATGTGGTGAAATATAGCCTAATTACTAATTTAGTTTTTGAAGAAAGACTTAAATCCGTTGTTAATAAAAAAAAATCCATTTTTAACCTCAATATTTCTGTCCAAATTAAACTTTTGCTTCGCAAGAACTTTCATACTTATATATATGGTATATATAAAATGCTAAATTTTATGCCAAAACATCTCCAATTGTCTGAAAAACAACTTGAATAATGTGGTGTGTCAATTAATTAATTAATTAGTTTAGAGTAAAGAAAAACATAGATTAGATATTAACAAAAATCATACGATGCCAAATCATCAAATTCCTTTTCTGGAATACTTAATTAGACTGAAATAAACTAGAACTAATACTGGAAAGTTTTTTTTTTTTTTTTTTCTCTTTTTTTCTTCTTTTTAAAAAAGGGATTCTCGATAAACACTTCTGGCCTCAAGAATGTTCCTATAATATATGGTGGAGATGCACGTAACACTACAGGTTCTGAGGGGTCTTCCGCCGGGTAAGAATTACAAGTTTATTACTTAATTACGCTTAGTAAAATAAGCACAGGTATTCGTTTGTTTATAAATTTATATACATACATGTATATGTAATAGTGAATTCTGTGGTAGATTTTTTTTTTTTTTAAAAAAAAGAGTTGGTTGGTTTTTCCTTTCTAAAACTGAGATCAAATTTGTTGGGCAGAAATTACGTAAAAGAAAAAGTATAAAACGAAAATAATGGACAAACATAAAAATCGTTTGATTTAGTGCTATTGGTTGATGTATAATCTACCACATACTTATCCATAATAATATTGTTTATAGATTAATGATATATGGAAAGAAATGGGTATGTAATTGATATAGAAAAGGGTAAGTGGGTGACGTAGATAAAATGTACAGAATGGGATTTGGTGTAGTGTGTTAATTAATGTGTAATAGGTTAAACTTGGATGGTGAATGATGGAATTGGTTTGTTTGATTGATTGATTGATTGATGAAATATATCGAAATTCTATCAAATATTATGAAAAATACCACTTTCATCGAAATATCATCGAAAATATACCAAAATTGCATCGAAAATTATCAAAAATACCACTTTATTGAAATATTACTGAGAATACCATTTTCATCGAAATATCATCGAAAATACATCGAAAATGCATCGAAATATCATCGAAATTGCATCGAAAATTTTCAAAAATATCATTTTCATCGAAATTTAATTGAGATTATCATTTTCATTGAAATATCATCGAAAAATTATCGAAAATTCATCGAAATATCAACAAAATTGCATCAAAAATTGTCAAAAATACTATTTTCATCAAAATTTAATTGAGATTATCATTTTCATCGAAAAACCATCGAAAATCATCAAAAATTATCGTGATTTTTTTTAAAACTCGCAAAAATTACCCTCAAAATGATTTTTCCACACATAAATTACCTCATAATAGCTCGAAATTTGATAATATGTTATTTTAGACTATACCCATAATCATGTGGAGAAGAATGAAGAGATTAGATATAGAAAAATGATGAGTTTGACGGTGTTGTAAGAGATGAGAACGATGTTTTGTGCGAGTATGGACTATGGAGTACTATAATTCTTAGATTACCTGAGATTTTCAGTCGAAAGAGAGTTTTTGTGCGAGAGAGAGATTCAGATCAATTAAATGTGATATGCATAGTTTTTTTTTAATATTTTTGAAAGTAGTTTCGTCCGCGTGCATATTTTTTCAGAGATTTTTTAAACAGTGCATATAGGCCAAAATATGATTATTTTCGTGCATATTTTACCTAATTTCTCTTGGGATATGCATGGCATGCAGGAGAGAAAAAAGCTTTTGTCATTTTTCATTTATATTAGTACATGTGGGCAGTTGATAGGGTAGAACTCTTATCATTGCTTCTTGGCTACTTGATAAATGCATCATTGAATACCTCCATTAATGTATTTATGATCTTCTATGAAGTCGGTGGAAAAACTCAACGACTGAATTGAACATGTGGTTGATATTTGCTTTTTCTAGAACTACTTTCACTAGCAATTTTTACACCACATATTTTACTTATTTCCTTAATTTATTATCTAGTTATAAAGAAAACTCTAGAAATGTGCAACAATTTTGTTCTCTTTTTTTGAGTGACATCATTTTTCTTTTCAATATTTCATCAACATAAAAAATTACAAGATCAATATATTTTGCTAACAACGCAGGAATTGCTTCGTAGACTCGTTAGATAGAAATCTGGTTAAGGGTAAAATTGTCCTTTGCGATGCCGTTTTCGCCTCGAACGGACCCATATCGGCTGGCGCGGTTGGTCTTGTGATCCCGGGCCGAGATAACGGACAGCGTTCCAGAATTTTTGCCCTGCCCACAGCTTTCCTTAGTACGGAGAACGCTACCAAAGTTCACATTTATATAAACTCGACCAGGTTACATGGAATAGAAGAATTTAATTAAGTCTGATATAAAAATTAATACTGATTGATAATTTGATCCTGCATTTTATTTTATTTGTAGGTACATATCATTCTGCAAAATAAATAAATGTTACTTTTTTAATATTGCAGAAGCCCACTTGCGTCAATATCGAAAAGTCATGAAGCAACCAACAAGCTGGCCCCTTTCGTAGCTTCCTTTTCATCAAGGGGTCCAAATCCATCCAGTGCTAATATTCTTAAGGTGTACTTAAGTTATAATATGTACTCAATCATGAGTTTCTATAGTATGATCGTTTATCAGTATATATTTCAATCTTTATACTAAGTACATCAACATATCAAGTTTTTATAAAACTGATATAACCTATATACCTATATCCAAAAATTAATCTACCCGGTTATTTCGTAAAAATTTTGATATATCCAGTCATTTTTTTATAGTATTTGGTATTTTTTAAAAAAAAAAAGAAAAAAGAAACGCTTAATAAATAAAGGTCCGAAATTTGGCCGTAATTTTGCTAAGAAGTCCATGAATCTTATCGATATAATTGACGTAGGCTCAAACTGCATAATTATATGTATCTCCTTTATAATTTGTTGAGACCACTTTTGTGTATATATGTACATCTGTGTCTCATGTAGCCAGATTTAACAGCCCCAGGCGTGTTCATTTTAGCTGCATGGCCTCCGGTTGCCTCAATATCAGGAATCGAAGAAGACAAAAGAATAACCGCATACAGTATACTCTCCGGGACATCGATGTCTTGCCCACATGCTTCGGGTGCGGCTGCGTACGTCAAGTCGTTTCATCCCACATGGTCTCCCGCAGCCATTAAGTCAGCACTTATGACCACAGGTACGAAACAATGGCTAATGTTCCCATGCATATTGCGCTGTCTAATTATGGAATTAAGCTACAAAGTCAGAGACTTTTTTTAGTTAATTTTTTTCCTCGAAAAAATCGAATATATATCATAACTTGTGCATATAACAACACGTCATATTATAGATTTTTATCATTATATACTTATTTATAAACGACCTTACTAGATATATATACACTTGGTTGTAGCTACTCCCATGAGTGCCAAACGTAATCCTGAAGCTGAGTTTGCGTATGGAGCTGGACAAATAAACCCTCTTAAGGCTCCGTTCCCTGGCTTAATATACGACGCGGTTGAAGCTGACTACGTAAACTTTTTGTGTGGAATAGGCTACACCACCGAAATGTTGCAAATAGTTACCGGAAACAGTAATAGCTCATGTCCTGAAAAAGGCGCCGAAACGGATGGAACAAAACCGGACGCAAACTATCCAGCCTTGGTTATTTTTGCCTCACCTCCGCGAGCATCTATCAATCACATTTTTAAGAGGACTGTAATAAACGTTGGATCACCGACTTCCACATATAAAGCTAACTTGGTTTCACCACCAGGAATGAAAGTCACGGTGACCCCGAGTGTTCTTTCCTTCACTTCTCTCGGGGAGAAGAAATCCTATACGGTGAGAGTGCAGGGAACAGCGGATGAGAATGTTGTGGGTTCTGGCTCTATGGTTTGGGATGATGGTACTTACCGAGTGAGAAGCCCTATCGCTGTCTATGTCCCAACGTAAAGGACATATCATGTACGAAGAAGATAAAAGCAGCATGTTGTGGTAGTGCCATAGTATTATAGGCACAAATGGAGAATAAATGAAATTTGTAAAATCGTTTTTAGATATATGTGGTGAACAATTGAAATCTCTTATTTTATTTTCTCATTTTTTAAAACCAAAGTAAAAGCTGTCAAAAAGATTCGGGATTTATAGAAATATGACTAAATTTTGGACCTAATTTAAGTAAATATCTATTTGTCAAATATTACAGCAAAGCGTTCAGTATATATGTTTATATATAAGTATAAAATTTTATATAAAAAAAATTATATACCCAGTATATTTTAGTACAATAACTGAAATTGGTAGATAAATATATCTGTCAAGTGTAAAAATATAGGGGCTTATAGAAATATGACCAAATTTTGGGCCTAATTTCAGTAAATGTCTCTTTGTCAAAAGTTATAGCAAAATGTCCGGTATATAAGCATATATACCAAGTGTAAAATTTTATATACCAAGTATAAAAAATTATATACCCAGTGCATTTCAGAACAGTAACTAAAATTGATAGATCTGTGTATCTACCAAGTATAAAAATATATCTACCTAGACATTTAGCTATAAAATTTTAAAAATGGACATCTACTTAATCAAATTTAAAATTTTGGTCATCCACCTAAATTTCTCAAAATATATATACCTAGACATTTAGCTATAAAATTTAAAAAATTGACATTTACTTAATCGAATTTAAAATATTGGTCATCTACCTAAATTTCTAAAAATAATATTATATTAAAAGCACACTCAAACTAAACTGACACATACTTGCAAATTTATCCTCCATACTAGGGAAAAAAAATATAGTAAAAGAAAATAATTTGAGTCAATACATGCCATAAAACATCAGCAAATCAAAATCTGACAAAACAACTCAAAAGCCAAAACAATTACTCTATCCCATGGTCATGCCCGAGTACGCACCATTCTGAAAAATGCCTGATCATTAGGAAACAATTAATGTAGGACTTAACAAAGCTCTAGTGATTAAAAAAAATTAATTTTGTTAGAGAAAAGAGTACATCATCTGTGAGAGAATAGGTTACCAAGGTACAAGGTTAAAAAGAAAATAGAGCAATCCTTAATAAGAAAGCAATCAAATAAAATGATGTATTGGAAGATCATGACTCATGTTCCTAGAGATAAATGGGGAAGGTGGAGGAGGAGATCACTAACACCATTCGACGCAACCTTACAGTAACTTCATTCTCTTTATAGATCATATGTGAGACTCGGTATCCCATGAGAGAAATTAAGTAGGTAAAGACAATGACTCCATGGCACTCTCTGTTAGGTTACACGAGTAACCTAATATGTGGGCTATAGTTTTTATATCAATTATATAATATAAGGGCTGTCAAATTTAGTGGGGCCATTAAGTGATCTAATTGAGGGCTCAGGAAGTTACCTATTTAGTGTGGAATCTGTAATATGTGATTACCTAATCCTAGTCCAATAAGAATTGATGGGGTCTCTATTGGTGACTAGTATATAAGGACATAACTATAGAGTTTTGGTCCCCAAGCCAAATAGAACGTGTGCTCTTCTCCTCTGCTTCCATCAACAGAGAGAGACCCATTGAGCATACATAGAGTATTCTGGCTGTGGAAGACCTTCTACCCTCAGGCTCTAATCAGTTAATTGCTTCCGCTTACGTGATCACATCCTTTGCTATCAAATATGATGGATTCAGGTTAGTCACGAGTTTCTCTCAACAAATCTTTTCCTGACAATTTGGCGTGATAGATCCTAGGATTGTATTTGGTTTAACAATCCATTATATAAATCTAACAAGTGGTATCAAAGCGCTAGAAATCATGTTAAATTGCTTAGGATAATCATACATGTCTCTATTTTGTGATATCTTTACCTATATGGCTTTCTAGGGTTTAGATAGAACATGTATGATTGATGAATTTTTTCATGATTTTGTTAAGATATTCAGTGTTTGAGGGTTGAATTCTGAGTTTTGGGTCATAAAGTTTGCAGATTAGGGTGAAAAATCGCATTAGGGTTGAGTTAGCCGATTTTAAAATCGGGTAATCAACATTCAGGCCGCAGCATGGCGCCAAGCCACGGATGAGGTAGCACCGCAGCGCCACCATAAGGCACGGTGGTGCCGCGGCGCCATGCAACTAGCGCCGCAGTGCCACACTTACAGAAACGGTGGCGCCGCGGCGCCATGCAACTGGCGCCGCAGTGCCACACTTACAGAATCGATGGCGCCGCGGTGCCACATACTGGCGCTGCAGCGCCACCAATCGGGTTCAGAAAATTCTTAAGTCCCTTTTTTGACCTAATTTAGGTATTCAGTCTCGTTTTTGGGTAAAATTGAATCGTTTTCGACTCAATTTAAGGGGTTCCAACCCAAAACTTGACCAATAAAGTTTATTTTCTCAACCCATCTTCAGTACGACCCACACTTTATCCGTTGAAAACTCTATTTGGTGCATTGAAATTTTTATTCTGGGTACTTTGGTTATTACTTTCTTTGCACTATTTATTTAAATATTTTAAAATAGATGAGTTGAAACAACATGTTGCCAAAGTAACCTCTATTGCGTAAATTTATTTATTTTGAAATAATTGAATGTTTGTGTGTTTATTGTTCATACGAATAATTACCGACCCAAAGGAAGGTGATTATTTGGCCGAATAATGAACACACCTGCGGTAATAGATATGTGATGGTTATCAAGTTTCCATGTGGACAGTAAATCGGCCCAAAGGAAGATTTATTGTCTGACAGGATTTACTGTCAATATTTAATTACTGCACTGAAGAGTACCACTTACAACTTAATAAGTCGGCCCAAAGAAAGGCTTATTGATATTGTTATAGGTATCTTGTGATGGAAGCCCACCTTATATGTTTGATGTCATGCTAGTATATCTTATTGTGTATGCTTAGTTTATGACATATTATTAATATGAGTTGTTATTTTCTACTTTTGTTCTCTGTTCAGTTTCTGCTTGAAGTATATCTGCTAATTTGAGTTCAATTCCTGTGCTTAATAGCACAAACTTCAAGAAGTGGAAAGAGCACATTATGATTGTGCTCGGTTGCATGGATCTAGACCTTGCACTCAGGAAAGAACAACCTGCTGCTCTTACAGATGAAAGTTCTGATATGGATGTTAAGAACTTTGAGCAGTGGGAACGTTCTAATCGCATGAGTCTTATGATCATGAAACATTCCATACCTGAGACCATAAGGGGCACTGTGCCAGAGGTCGATAATGCTAAGGCGTTCCTTGACACAAGTGCAGAACGTTTCCAAAAGAATGAAAAAGCGAAAACTAGTACCATGCTGAGCAGTTTGCTTGCTATGCGTTATAAAGGTAAAGGGAACATCAGGGAGTACATCATGGAGATGTCCAATCTGGCTTCAAAACTAAAGGCACTTAAGTTAGAGCTGTCGGATGACTTGCTCGTGCAATTAGTTTTACTATCACTTCTGCCACAATTCAGTCAATTTAAGGTGAGTTACAACACCCAGAAAGAAAAATGGACTCTTAATGAGCTCATATCTCAGTGTGTGCAAGAAGAGGATAGATTGAAGCGAGACAAGACAGAGAGTGCTCACTTAGCAGCAACCTCTCAAGATAAGAAGAGAAAAAGAACTAAGGATAAAGGAGCTGCATCTGGGACTTCACATACTAAAGTGCAAAAGAAACAAGATGAGGATTCAGCTTGTTTCTTCTGCAAGAAGGCAGGACATGTGAAGAAGGATTGTCCCAAGTACGCCAACTGGCGTTTAAAGAAGGGTAAGCTTCTCAATTTTGTCTGTTCTGAGGTTAATTTTGCTTCTGTACCCAATCATACTTGGTGGGTGGATACTGGTGCCACTACTCACATAAGTATGTCTATGCAGGGTTGTCTGAGGAGCCGTCTGCCAAGTGATGCTGAAAGATACATCTATGTGGGCAATGGCGACACAGCTACAGTAGAGGCAATAGGACTATTTAGGTTGCAATTAGGTCCTGGTCAATTTTTGGATTTGGATGAGACTTTTGTTGTACCGTCATTTAGACAGAATTTAATTTCCATTTCAGTTTTGGACAAATCCAGTTATTCTTGTTCATTTTGAAATAATAAATTTAGTCTTTTTCAGGATTCTAATATTCTTACGACTGGTACTTTGATTGATAAACTATATAAAGTTGACTCTATTACCTCAATTAATGAATCTTTGCATATCGAGAAACGTGGTACAAAACGCAAAACCACTGAGAATTCCTCTATGTTATGGCACAAGCGATTAGGACACATCTCTAAACAGAGAATACAGCATCTTGTGTCAGATGGAATTCTTGATCCACTTGATCTCACAGACTTCACAGTTTGTGGTGAGTGCATTAAAGGTAAACAGACAAATATGCATAAATTAGGTGCTAATAGGAGTTCCGGTGTCTTAGAACTGATACATACTGATATCTGCGGACCATTCCCTACGGCTTTATGGAATGGCCAACAGTATTTTATCACGTTCATAGATGATTACTCTCGCTATGGGTACCTATATTTAATTCATGAGAAGTCTCAATCCCTGGACGTATTCAAAGCTTTCAAAGTCGAAGTTGAAAATCAACTCGACAAGAAAATTAAAGCCGTCAAATCCGATCGTGGTGGTGAATACTACGGTAGGTATGATGGATCTGGTGAACAATGTCCAGGACCCTTTGCCCAGTACCTAGAGGAATGTGGAATCGTCCCACAATACACAATGCCGGGGAAACCTAGCATGAATGGTGTTGCTGAGCGACGAAACCGAATACTTAAGGACATGGTGAGGAGTATGATTAGTCATTCCTCCTTACCTGAATCACTCTGGAGAGAAGCACTAAAGACTGTAGTTTATATACTCAATAGAGTACCCAGCAAATCAGTAGCTAAAACCCCTTTTGAACTATGGACAGGTAAGAAGCCTAGTATTAGGCACTTACATATTTAGGGTTATCCAGCTGAGGCAAGGCCGTATAGGCCACATGAAAAGAAACTAGACTCAAGAACAATAAGCTGCTATTTTGTTGGCTACGCTGAAAGATCCAGAAGTTTCAAATTCTATGATCCCTCTAATAGGTCCTTTTTCGAGACAGGTAGTGCGAGATTCCTTGAGGATGTTGAAGTTGGGGGGGGAGATAAGGTCAGAGATATTGTCTTTGAAGAGGAATATATTTCTCTTCCTACAGTTGCCATTAGAGGTGATCAGGCTCGTTTGCCTGACATTGTTCAAGAAGCAAATCAAGAAATTCAAGACAATATTCCGCAACTCCCTATCCCATATGAGGAAGTTGCTCCTGAAGAGCAACCTCAACAACCTCAAGAGGAAGTGCCATTAAGGAGATCTACTAGGGAAAGGAGAAGCGCGATTCCGGATGATTATATCGTCTATCTCCTAGAACATGAGTTTGATATAGGAGTAGAAAATGATCCAATCAACTTCACTCAAGCCAAACAAAGTTCAAAATCCCAACAGTGGATCACTGCCATGGAAGATGAGATGAAATCCATGAAAGACAACGACGTTTGGGAACTCGTCGAATTGCCAGCAGGAAAGAAACCTATTAGTTGTAAATGGATTTTTAAAACTAAAAAGGATTCTAAAGGCAATATTAATAGATATAAGGCTCGTCTAGTTGCTAAGGGTTTCACTCAAAAAGAAGGCATTGATTATAAAGAGACTTTCTCTCCAGTTTCTTCGAAAGACTCTTTTAGAATAATTATGGCACTAGTAGCTCATTTTGATTTGGAGCTACATCAGATGGATATAAAGACTGCGTTTCTCAATAGTGATATTGAGGAAATGATTTATATGGTACAGCCAGAAAATTTTGTAACCGGAGATCTAAAGTCTATGGTTTGTAAACTAAAGAAATTCATTTATGGTCTCAAACAAGTATCCCGTCAATGGTATCAAAAGTTCCATCAAGTTATTTCTTCATTTGGTTTTGAAAAAAATTCGGTAGATGGATGCATTTATCACAAGTTCAGTGGGAGCAAATGTATTTTTCTGGTCTTGTATGTCGATGACATACTTTTGGCAAGCAACGATATAGGCTTATTGCACGAAACCAAGAGATTTCTATCAAACAAATTTGAGATGAAAGATCTTGGGGACGCCTCTTTTATATTAGGGATTAAAATACACCGAGATCGCTCTCAAGGCATTCTTGGATTATCACAAAAGAGCTATATCGAGAAGGTGCTTGATAGGTTTGGCATGAGCAAATGTGCCCCAGGAGATACACCTATTACTAAGGGTGATAAATTCAGTCTCATTCAATGCCCTAAGAATGAGTTTAAAGCTAAGGAAATGCAGAAGATCCCTTATGCATCTGCAGTAGGGAGTCTGATGTATGCTCAGGTGTATACACGTCCGGATATAGCGTACATAGTTGGAGTGTTAGGCAGATATTTAAGCAACCCTGGTATGGATCACTGGACAGTAGCAAAGAGGGTTTTACGGTATTTACAGAGAACAAAAGATTACATACTCACTTATCAGAGATCTGATCGTTTGGAGATCGTGGAGTATTCCGACTCCGATTATGCTGGATGCCTAGATAGTAAGAGATCCACTTCAGGCTATATTTACTTGCTTGCCGGAGGAGCTGTATCATGGAAGAGTGTTAAGCAAACGCTCACAGCTTCATCCACCATGGAGGCAGAGTTTATAGCTTGTCATGAGGCATCTAATTAAGGAATATGGCTGCGGAATTTTATCACCAGGCTGCGAATTATAGATGGCATTGAGAAGCCATTGAAGATTTATTGTGATAATAGAGCCGCCGTCCTATATTCCAATAACAACAGAAGCTCATCAAAGTCTAAACACATAGACATTAAGTTTCTAGTTGTTAAAGAAAGAGTTCAGAGTAACCTAGTGTCTATAGAACATATCGGAACTAACTCCATGTTGGCGGATCTGCTCACCAAAGGTTTAACGCCTAAAGTATTTCATGAGCATACTGCTCATATGGGTGTTGTACTATTTAAAGATGTTCAGGAATAGTGGGAGTTAGAATTACGAGTTCTCTTGTGACAGACACATTTGTTATTTGATATCAATAAAGTGATGGTTTTCTTTTACTCTGAATTTATATTTTATTTTCTTTCTATCTGCTGTTTTTGCATAAAGTGAAAGACTAAGGTTGATTCGTTGGAATCATAAAGAATGACCAAATGGAAATAGGCATGTAAGATCACTTTTCGTATAATTTCCATGCCACACATCCATACTTGATCTGTGTCATTGTGTGCATTGATTTGGTAATCATTGATGGGTTTAGTTGCCTACCTAAGTGCAATGAAAGCCGCTTTGGTTCCATGTTGATATACAAAATGGTTCAGATTGTCTTAAGGGGTAATTTCTTAACAGGCAGCAATAAAGTGCGCACTCAAGTTTTCATTATATAATTGTCTCAGGAAAAACTTATGTAGCCCAAGTGGGAGATTGTTAGGTTACACGAGTAACCTAATATGTGGGCCATAGTTTTTATATCAATTATATAATATAAGGACTGTCTAATTTAGTGGGGCCATTAAGTGATCTAATTGAGGGCTCAGGAAGTTACCTATTTGGTGTGGACTCTGTAATGTATAGTTACCTAATCCTAGTCCAATAAGGATTGATGGGGTCTCTATTAGTGACTAGTATATAAGGACATAACTATAGGGTTTTGGTCACTAATATATAAGGACATAACTATAGGGTTTTGGTCCCCAAGCCAAATAGAACGTGTGCTCTTCTCCTCTGCCTCCATTAACAGAGAGAGACCCATTGAGCATACATAGAGTATTCTAGCTGTGGAAGACCTTCTACCCTCAGGCTCTAATCAGTTAATTGCTTCCGCTTATGTGATCACATCCTTTGCTGTCAAACATGATTGATTCAGGTTAGTCACGGGTTTCTCTCAACAAATCTTTTCCTAACAATTTGGCGTGATAGATCCTAGGATTGTATTTGGTTTAACAATCCATTATGTAAATCTAACACTCTCAAATACCAGGATACGGCCAAAGTTAGAAAAGACAGCAAGCCAACCACATAAGAGGAATCAAACTTAATCCAAAACTTAGTCAAATATTCCCTATTCTAGTCCAAGGAAACTGCTTTAGTCACTGTCAGAATCTCAACTTCGTGAGCATAAATAATATCTAGTGAAGAAGAAAAACAACCATTAGAAAGACGAAAAATACCACCATATTGAAAAGGATCTAGAGAGCAATTAGATCTCCACCAATATTCATTTGATTTTATCCATCCAAGAAAAGGAAGATCACAATCATAGGAGAGATTCCTTGCCAGTCAAAGAAACACCAATGCCATGCAGTGTAAATAAAATTTTAATCGAGTTATTCATTGAGCCCACACCAAGCATATATAACAGATTCTCTCATCGATTTTCCATATCAATTTTGATGTCAAAAAGGAATATAATTAGCCTAAAAATAGCTTGATTCTGAGCGCCCAATCAATTATTGATCCTTCTAGTGTTCTTCTATTGGGATAGATATATCCTCGACCATAGTTCTTTTGATGAAGAAACATATAGTTCACTTATCTCATACTGCTATTTTTTTTTTAATAGGGCTATTTCATACTGCTTATAATATATGATTATTACTTTTATTGAATAAATCTCAAAGGTTTCAATAAATTACACCATTAATAAAGAATAATAGATTCGAAACTGTTGAAAGAATTATACATGCATTTGGATTGTAATGAAGAAGCAATTAGTTCAATTATATTTCAAGGTGCTAATATTGATTCACACATAAGGCCAGAACGTACAATGACACGCTTTGCTTAGTTTTCACAAATTCCAAAAAATAAAAATAAACAATTAACACTAGATCAACAAAGTCATAAGAAACTAAAACCTGATCGATAATAAAACGATAAGAAGAAGACAAAAGAAATAGATGTGTACGTATGGACATGAATATCTGCATCATTGATGTTAAGTAACGTTGGCGAGATGTTAAAATCATCGTAAATGTGATTAATTTAGACTCACTACTAATTTGTTCTAACCCTTAAGGTAGGATTACAACCCAGAAAATAAATAATGAAAATACTCACACACAAGAACACAAATTGTTTAATGTAGTTTAGCTATAAAATTATAGTCGACGTCCACGGAGACCACCAATAAAAATTTTGCTAAAAAAAGAATAATTATACACTCTCACAGTTTTTCATATACCTGAAAAAACCCAAATTAATCTCTCCAAGATTACAAGAGAATTCTTCTCACTCTCTCTAGCTCTCTATAAACTAACATTATGTCAAAGAGTATATTCTCACGGCTGCCAATATATGGTCCTATATATAGAGATACAAAGTGCTAAAATCTAACTCTACTTGGACTCTAAATACCCCACGGCTTTTTCCTACTCACCGACTAAAACAAAGAGTCCTAAAAGAATGAAATATACTTGCATGTGTGTTTATATACCATCAAATACTATGTTTCATAGTTTATTACAAGACTCCAAGTCTTTGTATTGATCCACCTAACTTTGACTCCTAGGTACAAAAGGATACCTCCAAGAAAGACAGCCACATATAATAATTCTTCACCTTGGTTGTTGTTCGTAGTCCTTGGTCGCTTGTAGTTTCCAAATGCCCCTATAGTGCTCACCGGGTATTCACATGCACTATGTCCAAGCAATGCTTGAACTTAGCTGTCGAGAGTGTCTTCGTCAATATGTCTGCTAGGTTATCTTTTGTAAAAACATTCTCGATGCTAACGATCTCTCTAGAAATAATGTTACAAATAAAATGAAGTCTGATATCAATGTGTTTCATCCTCTTATGATCACTACTAAAAAAAGAGCATACCACAGCGCGTGTACGGACGTGCCGTGGTAAATACTGGAAATACCACAGCGCTTGTAAGGCGCCGTGATCTGTTATATATTTAACGGCAGCTCACAAGCGCCGTAATTGTAGATATACCATGGCGCCTCTTACACACCGTGCTAGACATTCATCGGCGCTTCTAGGCGCCGAAATATGGCACAATACTAGGGCCCAAATACCTTAGCACCCGTTCTTCTTATTTTCTCCTCTTTTCTATCCCCGCCGTCAACACCCTCGCCAGTCCCCATCTCTCACTCTTTCTCTCCCGCCCTTAAAATCTTTCTCCCACGTCCCTTTCTCTTTTTCTCTCACAAGTGGGTTTTCGTCGAAGCCCCAATGAGCTCCCAGTTCAACCACATCGGTGGTGGCACCAAGACTTGGCGTCCCACCACCCTCCACATGAAGTACCATCCCGACCGTGAGTCCCCCCTTTACAGTCTCGTCTCTGACTCTGACCTTGCTCTCGCCAACCACATGTCCCTCCTGGAAGTCTAGGTACTACTTGTGTGTGCCTCATTTTCTTCAGCATTTTCGATTTTTCGAGCTTGAAAAGCTTAGATTATTTGGCTAATGATGATTCATTTTTATGTGTGGAATGTGGTATGAGATAATTTGAAATAGGGGAACTATACGAGCTAGATTGCCATTTCTGGAATTTGAGGAGGTTTGCTTTAGTTTTAACAATTTGGGCTTTTGCACAATTAGGCTTTGAAATGGTCAGACAAGAGTTAGAAAAAGATTTAGTAATCTACTTCGTTGTTGTTTATATAAGATCAACAATTCTATTTTTTTTCTGAAAGAAAACAGTACTTTAGGAATTTTTAGGAATCAAGAATTATGAATCTTTAGGAATTAAGGTTTAAATTTTAATTTGGTATATAAAAGATGGTGCTAGCTTAGAGAGTGATGACTTCTTTTTTTCTTTTAGTATGGTAAATGGAAAAGATAATTACTACAAGACCAAAAGTCAATAACAGAGCTCTATACAATTCAATAAGAGTTCTCTTTACTTGTATGACACCTCTGTTTAATAATGTGTCCTAAAACTGTCTAATTTACGAGCAATTTTCTTTCTACCACGTCTAATTGACTGCTCTATTTTTCTGGTATTAATTGTACCCATGATAGCAAAGGGTTTTTCTATTTACCTCCAAATTAAGTAACCAATGTTCCTTTATTCTTTCTCAGGTACTCTACTTGGAATAATTTTACTTTTTGTAATTGTTAATTGAGTTGCTCTTATTTCATTTGCAAAAATTGTCTGATACAGGTTCAGATTAGGTGGGGGTTATATCGAGATAGGCTTCTTTTCTAGTATGTCCAAAATATTAAAGCAAGGCATTTTTCTTAAGTATCGTTTCAAAATCCAGCTTTATTTGCAATAGGGAGGTCTAGAAACTAAATTATAATTTTACAGGTACTATATTGTACAATGTCTCTAAGCTTGAAATTCACGTGATACAGCAAAATATACTTGATCAATTATATGGTAGCTAGTTAGAGCATGAATTACTTTGGGAAAAAACTGGTTTAAAGCCCTTAGTCAAAAGTATACTAAATAAGATATTGTCATAACTCAAACTTATCTATTATCTCTTTTCTCTTGAGTGTATCCCTTTTTGGTGCTTTAGGTTTGCAGTAGCTGAAGAGATAAAACTTTTTCTTATATGTTTGTTTTTTCTTTTCTTCTTTTTTTTCTTTTGTAAGTCACCTTAAATAGTTTTAATGTGAACAATTAATAACATTTATGATTAAACTATGGTTCTCTTGTTATAATTTAATTCAAGAATCTTTTGTTGCCTTATTCTTCACGTTCTTTGGATTAAATTTCCCAATGTGTAGTACTTTTGGAATCTCTATTAAGTTTAGATGTAATTATTTAAAAAAAAAAAAAAAGATACTTTTACCTAGACCTTTACTCTGTAGTTGTTGCAAATGCAAGAACTTACATTAAGAGACCTTGCATTGCGGAGTCAATTAAGAATAAAATTAGACATATTCATGAAAACAGAACAGTTTGATTTTAAAATGTTGCCAGATAAAATGAGGATAGGCTACTCTAGTGCTAGTTACAAACTTTTCATTGATTTTAATTTTAGCTTACCTATCTAGTCTTATAGCATACTAGTATTTTATTCGTGCTCAATGTGTTTATTTTAGTGTATTTATGTAAATTTTTTATATTGCTACAGCTTGTCAAAAGGGACAGGTAAGAAAGGCTTGAGAAGTATTGACAGAAAAAGTTTCAGGTTATCTACCTAGTCTTCTGCTGAGATCTAATCTAGTATTGATTGTGAAATCGAGTAATTATTATTTTAGTATTATATAGCTACCTATTTATCATTGTGACTAGTATTTCGGTGGTCATTGTAGCACTATAGTACTACTTGTGATTTGAAGCTTTCTGGCAAATATATTGGATATCAAAAATAAATTCCACACTTTACAATTTCTGGTAAAGCTACTAACCGTTAGTGTCTCTTTTTTTTTTTTTTTTGATATGAGACTATTCTTTAGTTGTGCTATGATTGTCAGTATTGCTACTATAATCTATTCTTTACCATAGCTGGCTTTTTTCAATTAGATATACTTTGATATTTGTATGGCTGGCGAGTATTGCTGCTATAATCTGTTATTTTAGCACATTAAGCTCTTTCTTTCTATTTCCAATTATAGCCATGCAGTATCACTTCCTTCAATAGATTTTGAATTTTTTTTAATCTTTTCTTTGCAGTGAGGCGATAAGAAGACATATGCCCAAAAGAGATAGATTAGGTACAAGAGAGAGGAGGCGTTCAACTTAATAGACTGGATATATTCATAATTAGTATAGTTTGATTTCTAAGGACTTCATTTGCCAACGTGGCATTTTATTTTTGTTTTGTATGGTGATATCAAACTTTTAGTGTTTAATTCCATATCCAAGTTAATACCATATGATGTGTTTATAAATAAATATGTGAATATTAATTTATAAATTGTCTACTTTCTATAGATTATTCTAAGAATCTAGTGAGATTCTAATTATAAAGTTCTAGGCAAATGGAAGTCTAAATGACATAATTAAGTCCTTTGTTCCTATGAGTTATCATATTGTGTAAATATCTATACTTTAGTTCTATTTTATTTGAATTTTTTATGCGAAATATTTGACGTTTTGGAAATTATATATATGAAATCATAAAGGGTGTACATAAAAATATTAAAATAAATCTATTTAAAATATTCAGATTGTATTTGTGAAATTTTAGAAAGAATACACAAATATATAAAAAATATCCCCATAAAATAATGCATTACAACGTTTATATTGTGCCTTGAAAAAAAAAAAAAAAAAAAAAGCCCTTGGTCTACAAAGGCACTTTTTAAGTGCCTCGGTATCATGTGATACTAAGACACCTAAAAAGCGCCTTGGTAGACTCTACCACGGCGCTTATAGGCGTCTTGGTAGATCTTAAAGCGCCTTGGTATCTAGGACCTACCACGGCGCCTGGATACAAGGCACTTTTTTGAGTGTCGTGGTAGGTCTTTCAAAGTACTTTAGAAGCGCCTTGAAAGGCCATTTTTCTTGTGGTAGATGCACTTGATTTTTTGTTAAGTGCAGTGTATTTTGACTATCACAAAACACTTTCACATACTCTAATTTAATACCAAGTTCCTCCACAAACTCCTGTAGCTAAATAGCTTCCTTCACCACCTTAGTCACACCAATGTACTCTGCTTCCATCATCGATAATGCTACCACTGGTTGTAAGTTGGCTTTTCAACTAACTAGATCTCTACAAAACTTGAAAATATACCCCGTCAATGATCTCTTGGTATCTAAATCACCTGCATAGTCAGAATCAATATATCACATTATTTGTGCATTTGTTTCCTTCCTTGCTCTAACTCTAAACTGATAGAAGTAATACCTCTCAAGCATCTTAGGACCCATTTTACCGCCTCCCAATACTTTTCCCTAGGGTTTGCCATGTATCTACTGATAATACTCACTACATGACATAAATCTGGTCTCATGCAAACCATAGTATATATTATTGACCCTACAGCACTAGAATAAGGAATTCTATCTATATACTCATCTTCTTCAATAGTTTTCAGTGAATCGTCCTTAGAAAGTTTGAAATATTGAGCAATAGGTGTACCTACAGTGTTGGACTTATCCAAGTCAAATCTCTCTAAGATCTTCTACACATATCTTTTCTGTGATAGGTATAGAATATCACCCCTCCTATCTCTCGTAATTTTTATCTCTAGGATCCTCTTGGCCGGTCCTAGATCTTATATCTCAAAATTTCATGAAGTTGTTGCTTTACACGATCTATTTCCATCTTATCCTTGCTTGCATTCAACATGTTATCCACATATTAAAGTAGATACACCTCTATATAATTAGCAAGCTTTTTGAAGTACACACAGTTATCATGGTCACTGCTTGTGAACTCCACCTTGAGCATAAATTCATCAAACTTCTTATACCACTGAAATGGAGATTGCTTAAGATTATAAAGAGACTTCTTAAGCAAACACACTTTATGTTCCTTCCCTAGTTCCAAATAGCCCTGAGGTTGCTGCATATAGATTGTTTCTTCCAATTCTCTATGTAGAAATGTCAGTTTCATATACATTTGCTCTTATTCTAAATTCTCATAAGGAACTAAAGAAAGTAGAACTCTAATGGAATTACTTTCAATAACCGGAGAAAATACCTCGTTGAAATTAATTCCTACCGTTTGAGTGCATCCTTTAGCGACCAATCTAGCCTTGACCTAGACATCTCTAGTCCCGGAATCCCATCTTTCCTCTTATATATCCATTTGTATCCCACCAATTTCTTTCTCTTAAGTTTGTCTATCAATACCCAGGTCTAATTTTTCTTTAAAGAGTTTATCTCTTCATCCATGGCATTTACCCACTCCTCACTGTCTTCACATCTCATAGTTTCCTTATAACTTCTTGGTTCACAATCTATTATGTCTTATATAACAGTAAAAGTAAAACAAACCATATCATCCAATCTAAACCTTGATAGTAGTTTCGTAACCTTCCTTGGTCTGTCTCTAGCAATACTGTACTCGTCCATAGGTTGCTCCTCCTCTTTCGTTAACTCAAGTTCTTATGGTTACGATGAGTGAGTTTTGCTCACGAATTGGATACCATTTAAGCTAGACATTTAGTAAATTCTTGAGATTTTTGTGAATTTTAATTATACTTTTAATGTTTTGAGTGTAGGTTAGAAAATTTTGATGTATTTGGTGGTATTTGGAGCAAAATTACATAGTTGTGGCGTGACTGACGAAAGAAGTAAGTACCTTGGTATTTGTCATTGGCATTAGAGTAACTAAAAGGTTCAACAGGAGCAAAATATTAAAGTAGAGAAAAATTTCCAGAGAAGCTAGCATCCCAGTGCCATGTTGGTAGGGCTCCGGCACTAGTTCGAGCACAAAAGGAAGACTTGGCAGCTAGGGTGGCACCCTAGCGCCTCTCCGCAGAAATTCAACATATCTTTTTTCCTTGGACGCATTTTGACCTAATTTTTGATGTAGCCACCTCCAAGCTTATAAATAGGTCTTTTTAGGACTTATCTGGGGACTTTTGAGAGCTTTAAACCACAAGAGAGAGAGAGTTCAAGAGAAGGAGAGGAGTGGCATGAGCCGGAGGCGAGAGTGCTACAACTCAAATTCACTTAGAGTTTTTCTTTCTTTACTCTTTATGTTCAGAATTATCATGGTTTTTTTTTACTTTAGCCGTGAAGTAAACCTATTTTTTAGGGCTACGATGTAGCAAGATTATGATATCTTGATCTATTTCAATTCCAATACAAGTTGATGTTTGTTCGGGATCGGAGTTGTGCTCTAAATTAATTAGTATGACCTGTACTTAATTAAAACAAAACAGAAGATAATTGAGTTATACCATTAGAATGCACAGCAGAAAGGGTCATTACAACATTTCCACGTGTCGAAAAAGGATAGGCGGTCGCAATGAGAACAACTCTTCCTACGTATTTCGTCAAGATTAGCAGTTGCAAGGATGACTCACTTAGTGTGCATGAGAATGAGTAGAAATAAAATTGACGGAGGCGGATGAACCGACCATATTGTCAACTGAGAACTAGAAGTAATATAATAATGTAATAAATAAATAGACAAGGAATTAAATATTACTAGTTGACTGAGGCGAATAAATCGACTATAGTGTCAACTAGAAATTAGCAACAGAAATAAAGTGCAGAAAAATAAATAGTCATAAACTGACGAAGGCAATACCGTCCATATACCAGTTTTAGTTAATTAGAGGGGTTAGGGTTACGAGGCGGTAAGTCTAGCTATATCATCGTAAATAATAATAACTGAAATTAAAGTGCTAAAATTTAAATAAAGCGATGTGACCGGTTGCGAGTAAAAATAACACAGATCACTAAATAAATGTGCACGATAATTAAAAAGGGGAGCAAAGTAACCGATCGCACCCAAGGTAGTAATACAGATTATTTTACGGGGAAGGAGAAGCACAGTAATTGATTGCACTTAGAGCAGCAATACGAATTACCCGCTAGATCACAAGGATATATATATGTGTGTGTGTGTGTATATTAGTAGGGAGCACAATACCTCGAACTTGTGCTACACGTCAAGTAAAAAAATTATGAAGAGTCTCGGTACCCAAAGACCGCTTATAATGTGCAAGATATGATTCTAATAATAATGCAAATGTATACATATATATGTATATAGACGTGTATTTATATGTGTAGAAATCTATATATGCATATAGGAATGAGAGATGTAATTTGGAGACCAAGTCTAGGACATACACATAAAAATGAGTAGCAAGACTATAAAATATACTAAATTAATAATGCAACTATAATGCCTAATGCAATAATGCAATCATATGCGTAAGTGGACATGTGTATTCATGCTAATGAGAAGAAAATGGTGACAAAAACAAGGAGAATCGGTTTAAGGAGAAATGAAGGGATAAAGGTAGTGGTAAGGACTATTGAATGAGGAGAATAGTCAAAGACTAAATTTGGAGCTAGCTATATAGTACATGCATAGATGATGAAAGATTGTAAAATATAAGCTTGGTTTTAGTTAAAGACAATAGGAAATGATGGCAATCAGATGATGAAGATAGCCACAGATTGAAGACAATAACAAAGTAGTAGAAAATAGTTAATGGCTAAAGTGAAGGATATATATATGCGTGTGTACGTGTAAGTGAGGAAGTGATACTTGGAGGCCAAATTTTGTACACGTGTGTGTGCGAGAGTGAAGACTTGGTGGCCAAGTTTTACGAAAATGGAAGTGAGATGATGAAAGTGTAAATCGGTTTATAAGAACCAAGAAGACAAGGATGGTAATGATGATATGGTGTTAATGAAAGAGAGAGGAAGATACAATAACAAGAACTGATGAAGGAAACTTCATTTAAGAAGCTTTGTAATCTCAGATGATGGAAGAATACGAGCTACACCTCAAGATTAAATAAGAAGAGAAGGAGAGAGAGATGGGGATAAACGGCTTGAGAGGAAAATAAAAGCTAGTATCATTCAATTGAAGAGTTCTTTTCTCCCCCTTTAATACAAAGGACATATGCCTATATATAGGCATTTTACAAATGGTCAAGAGGTGAAAAAAGTCTCACAAGCTTATCATAATTAGACACTTAGGCATAATAGGTGTCACTAGTACACAAATTGATTGTTAGACTTTTGACAAGTAGCTTATGTGGTGTCACAAGTAGAGCTTGATACATGGCCCTGTAGTATCGCGACACATGGCACCATGATAATGTGGCGCAAATTTCTTGATGATGTGGCATGAAATTAGCAGTCCCTTAATGAAAAATTGACGCGTCAAATTTTCTTAATTGATCACAAACTGCACAATTATCACATTATTTGTGTCTTAATATTTTTAGTTAGTGACTAATTATAAAAAAAATTGTCACACCCCAAAACAATATTTATTTCTATTCTATGCTAATTATATTAATCCATACTTAATGGTTGTGAGCCTGATCAATTTTTATATGATTAGAGGTTTGAGCCGAGATCTGAGAAGGGGGGATTGAATTTATCATTGATTAATACAACATAAGATCTTTATACGATAGAGATATCTATGAGGCTTGTGCAGTATTATGAATTTCTTCTGCTTAATGATAGGTTCATAGTTTACACAGAGATGTTGGAACTTATCTATTGAAATATGTTCGTTAATTCTTAAGAAAGATTAATAGATATAATAGAGAAATTCGTTGTATACATAGGAAATAGACATTAATTGATTGGATTGAATAATTTAGACAGATTAATCTAGGTGAATCGGAAACCCTAGGTCGTTAGCTACTTGATTGTCCTACTTATAATTTTGTTTTGCTTTCCTTTTTATTTAATCATTAGATTTATTTTGTGAAATTTTTTCTTCTGATTTGCTTTCAAAGAAAATTAGAGTTATATAATTTTGATACTTAGTAAGCAAAGTCCTTGTAGGAACGATACTCATACTTACACTTTATTACTTGTTCAATACGTGCACTTGCATTCATTATTTTCACAATAAGTTTTTGAACTGTTTGAGGTGAAATCCTAGACTATATCTTACTGAAGAAAAAATTTAGGTCATTTTTGAACCATTTGAGCCTGCTATTGCATATTTTGTCCCTAGTCTAGCCTTTAATTCCATCTATATTACCTATCCTTTAATTCCATTTTGAGCCTAATATAACTTTTCGTTGTTAACCACATTCTTAGTCTAACCTTTAGTTCTATCTCTATTACCTTTCATACCATAAGCATGTGATTAATTTGGAATTCCGATGAGCTAAGGGTGGAGTTGAGAACGAAGAAAATGGAAAAAAAAAAAAAAAAAAAAAACTTTAGTCAACCACATTCTCAAATACCAGGATACGGCCAACGTTAGAAAAGATAGCAAGCCAACAACGTAAGAGGAAACAAACTCAATCCAAAACTTAGTTCAATATTCCCTATTCTAGACCAAGGAAATTGCTTTAGTCACCGTCAGAATCTCAACTTCGTGAGCGTAAATAATATCTAGTAGAGAAGAAAAACAACCTTAGAGAGACGAAAAATTCCATCATATTGAAAAGGATCTAGAGAGCAATTAGATCTCCACCAATATTCATTTGATTTTATCCATCCAAGAAAAGGAAGATCACAATCATGGGAGAGATTCCTTGCCAGTCAAAGAAACACCAATACCATGCAGTGTAAATAAAACTTTAATCGAGTTATTCATATTGAGCCCACTCCAAGCATATATATCAGATTCTCTCATCAATTTCCATATTAATTTTGATGTAAAAAAAGGAATATAATTGGCCTAAAAATAGCTTGATTCTGGACATGCCCAACCAATCATTGATCGTGTCCTTCTTTTGGGATATATATATATATATATAACACTAATCCAGTAGGTATTTTTTTTTACCAATGAAAATCTAACAAATATATTTTTTTATTGTAAAAAGTAGGAGAGAGAAAAGTCATTAATTATGCACGTCTTTTCATGCATTTCATTGAACTATTGGATCACCATTAGATGATGATCCAACGGTTCAAAAAAAATACCTACCCATAGGTAAAAAAAAATACCTATTGGATTGGCAACCATATATATATATATCGACCATAGTTCTATTGATGAAGAAACATATAATTCACTTATCTCATATATCCTCGACCATATTCCATAGTTCTCTTGATGAAGAAACATATAGTTCACTTAACTCATACTGGTTTTTTTTTTTTTTATATGGCTATTTCATACTGCTTATAATATATGATTATTACTTTAATTGAATAAATCTCAAAGGTTTCAATAAATTACACCAGTAAGAATGAATAATAGATTTGAAACTGTTGAAAGAATTATACATGCATTTGGATTGTAATGAAGACACAATTAGTTCAGTTATATTTTATGGTGCTAATATTGATTCACACATAAAGCCAGAATGTACGATGACGCGAATTTTCACAAATTCCAAAATATAAAAATAAACACTTTAACACTATATCAACAAAATCATAAGAAACTAAAACCTGATCGATCATAAAACGAAAAGAAGAAGACAAAAGAAACAGATGTGTAGTATGGACATGAATATCCGCTTGGGAGCCTTTTATGCTTTTTTTTTTTAATTTTTTGTTTTTTGTTTTTAAACGTTATGATCAGCAGTTACTTTTGAAATAAATTTCATGCATCATTGATGTTAAAATTGGCAAGGTGTTAAAATAATTGTAAATTTTATTAATTTAGACCCACTACTAATTTATTCTAACTCTTAGAATAAGATTAGAACTCCGAAAATAAATAAAATAATACTCACACAAGAACACAAATCGTTTAACGTGATTCAACTATAATATTAATTCACGTGATTCAACTATAATATTACATCATATGTTCACAGAGACCACTAACAAGCTTTTCACTAAGAAAAGAACAATTATACACTCTCATAAATTTTCATCTACCTGTAAAAACTGAAAGTGCTCTCATCAAGTTTGTAAAAGAATTCTTCACATTCTCTCTATAATCTAACCTTATGCCCAACAGTATATTCTCACGGTTGCCAACATATGGTCCTATATATAGAGATACAAAGTGCTAAAATCCAATTCTACTAGGACTCTAAATACCCCATGGCCTATTCGTACTCACCGACTAAAACAAAGAGTCCTAAAGGAGTGAAATATACATGTGAGTTTATATACCATCAAATACAACGTTTCCTAGTTTATTAAAAGACTCCAAGTCTTTGTATTGATCCACTTAGCTTTGACTCCTAGGTACACTAGGATACCTCCAAGAACGACAGCCACACATAACAGTAAATAAAATTTGGGGAGGAGAAATTTCCCTTTAAAACATGATTTAATTTGAGTTTTACGAGTGACACCAAACAATGTCGTTGTTGATGCTGGCGGAGCTCTGAGTAGACCTATTGTCGACGAGTGTTATTGTAGACAATGAATATCTTAGCCAAGTTTTGGTTTCACCTCTAATTATAAATTTCGCCATCAAAAACCTGACTTTTTGTAGTGTGGGCCGCGAGTATTACATATTCAAATGTAGTTATAATGATAACTAATTAGTGTCAGTTCTAAATTTCTAATTATAAGTATAACAGAACATTGATTAGCACCTCTTGATGCATGCCAAGCATACTGATATTTTTCGATCATAGATATTTCTACACAGCGAAACTCATTTTCATTTGAGAGGGGAAAAAAATCAATCTTATTATTTTTTTTNCATAGTTTTAATTTTAAAACGAAGCAGTTGAATAATATTGTAAAATTCGTTAATTGGCTTTTTAGCATTTTCACAATTTTGCTGTAATTTATTTTTAATAGTTCGGGAGGTGCTAGCTATTTAATTTTTCCTAAAAATTAACAATAAACGACATACAAAGCACTCTTCAATCATAGTACTGTAATGTTTTTCTACTTAATTAATTATAAAGACTCAGAAAAGTATTCAAAAAAAAAAAGTCGATCCCTCTCATTAATCCTTCAATAATAGCGTAAAGACTAAGAAAGTAATCATTGGAAAAAATTAAAGACTAAGAAAGTAATCATTGGAAAAAATTAAAGACTAAGAAAGTATTCATTGGAAAAAAGCCTCCGCAGTTTCCGCTTTCCGGTACTGGGAGATTGGGCCCGATGGTGACATTGGATGATATGATGCTACACAAATTTAGTTATAAGATCGACAAATTTATGCTTAGTACCTATTTTTGAAATTTATTTTCATAAATATTTATTTTAATTTTTGTTTGTACCTGTTTTTATAATTCACATTTCATATACAAAATAAGAATGGTCCATATTTATAATGTAAATTTTATCTATAAGGTAAACATTTTATATGTAAAATATGAATGGTATACATTTATAATTTACATTTTTCATTATAAATTTGACCTATGATATACATTTTAAAATATGTGCCAAGTTTTAGTATAATTTTTATTCATGAAATGTAGACCATGATATATATTTTATGCATTAAATGTATACCTTGGTCTACATTTTATGTATAAAATAGTGGTGGTCTACATTACAGCTGTAAATATGGGTCACCTAGCCTGTTCGGGCCAAAACATAAATTTAGACCGAGCTGTGAATAATACGGGCTGGGTCGGCCCGGCCCATAAGTCTAAAAATAAGGCCCGGTCCTATAACCCGGTGGTTAAATATCGAATCGGGCGAAAACTAGTCTAGCCCGGTCCTGCCCGATATTATTTTATAAAAATATCATTTTTTTAATAAGAACTACAAAAATGACAAAATATATGTTTTTTAAAAAAAAAAAAATTGACTACCGACCTGGCTGAGCCAGCCCGGCAGGCTCACTACCTCGACCCAGCCCGACCTGACCTTAGGGTCGAGCCGGGTCCGGGCCGTGAATAGTGCCGGTCCAGGCCCGAGCCAAATTTGAGGGCTGCGGGCCGGCCGGTTTAGCCCGTCCCATATTTGCAGCTCTAGTCTACATTTCTCTGAAAATGATATAAAAACAGGTATTTATGAAATAAAAATAAAAAATAGATATTTATGGAAATATGATTTTGAAAACGAGTATTTTTGATCTTTTTCTGATAAGATCGGAACTGATCACCAGTAAAGCTAGAAATATGGGCTAGTCAGACACTTCCATGGCCCAATTCCGCCCTGTCGATGGGCCAATTTTTTTTATAAAAGGGAAAAAATTAGAAAAATATATCTTTTTTAATAAAAAAAAATAGTTTAGGGTCGGGCCCTGTCCGGCCTGATCCGACTCATCATAGTTTATGACTGGCCCGGCCTTTCTTTTGGCTTTGCGGGCCTTAGCGTCGGGTTGGGCCCATTTTTCTTTCTTGACCCATTTAGGTCAGGCCAAGTCGAATGGCCAATTAGAGTAGCGTCGGGTTGGGCCCATTTTTCTTTCTTGACCCATTTAGGTCAGGCCAAGTCGAATGGCCAATTTCCACTCTAATTTCTAGAAATATATGTCCGCTTTGTTTAGTCTTAACGAAATTTTACAACCATTAACTTAATGAATACAGCATATAAAATAGTTAATTAGTTCTAGTATTGTGAATAACAATTAGGAATAGATACGCATGTGGCAAGACAACTTAATTCTTGATAAAAGTATTTAAAATTTTGTTCGTAATATTTGGAGTGACAGCTTTCAAAAGTTGAAGACTATATATACATATATCATCAACTGAATCAAAGACCAATAATAGAGTGTAATTATGTTTTTCCTTCGTTCTTTGAATACTCATCATTCTTCAATAGGACAGAAAGAGATACCTAGACTTAGAGATCAAGCAATAACGTCGGTCGCTCTCGAAAAATTGGAAAATTAAGTCCTAAGACTTATTGTTTACTTAAATTTGTTTATTAACTAGACGGTACTTGACTTATGAGTCAATGTGGAAACCGCGTATAATTAAAGACTTTGAATTTTCCTTGTGGAAACACAACTTGACTTTGATTTATTAATCAAGATATAATTGGCTTGACTCGTTACCCTTGTCGGAGCTAGACTAATATTTTCTCATTTTGCAAGAAATATAGTCTTATATTAACCTTTTAAAAAAATATTCTTATAGAAAAAATTACTTAGGCTGTAATATAAATAGAATTGTACGCAACATTAAGCATATAGATCGTTACGCGATTTGTAATTCAATGGCTCTGTCATGGTTGCTCCTTCTCGGCCTCATTTCCACTCTGTTGAGTGGTCATCATTCGACTGCTCAGGAAAATAAAAAGGTAATCAAACTTCCAAATCTGTTGATATCATCTCTGCCTCATTTAGTATACAATATAAATTCGTCATATGATATTTAATGATATGCATAAAGCGTTGGAGTGAAAACAGATTAAATTCAGACATATTTATATGAAATATGTGTGCATATCTATATATATATATATTAAGCCTGGAGCAGAGAGAGTGTAAAAACTCTGATAGCTTCTTTAATCATCATTCTATTTTTAAAATTTTTAGAAAAATCCTAATTTTTTCATGATATGATTGGTCCTATTATTATTTTTCTTTGCTATAATTGGTTGAAATATATATTTGTATTATATAAT
>JXTC01000439.1:156728-188561 GCA_002914845.1 Trema orientale
ATTTTGATTTATGAAAACATGAGATTACTTGCTTGTTACTCAAAGATTAAGATAGCATAATATATCATAGCCGAGCATAAAACTCTAGGATATATGATTTAGATAGATTTTAGAACAACTATATAATTAATCAAAACTAACAAAAAAGTAAAAATAACAGCAAAATGAGAGTGAGAATAATGCTTCTAGAAAGATAAAAAGAAACTTCCACAAACACACTGAATGGGGTCTTTGGATGGCTCAATTTTCACAAAGTTCTTCAAATTCAATGAAAGTTTGAAAATTAGATGTTCATGGGTGGTTCGTCATTTTAAAAGTGAAAATATTGCTCTACTCAGCAGTGACCAAAGACTTGATCAGCCACTGAAATGAGCTTAATTGAATACATTAGGCACGAAACTTTAATAATCATATTAAAGATATATGCCTTAGTATAATATGATCAGCTTTTAGTTTTGAAAGCATGCAATATACGCAAATACAATGAAAAATAGAAAAGGAGAAGAAAACTTAGCTTAAGGACACTAAGTCCGAAGAGTGAATCAAACCCAAAGTTGTAGTATGCATGGAAAATAGGCTGATCATATAATGCACCATGAAAAACAGCAATTGTTGGTGGCTGGAACGATATTAGAATTGGTGGTATGAGGCTATAATAATGAGTTTAGGTACCAAAACTGATGCATGAGATGTTTAGGGGATATATATTTGAGTAATCGGGTGAGGAGATTTTAAGTGTGCAAGTAGCTGTCTATTGCTGAAGGGATATCAGTACTGAAAGTTGGTAAAACAGAGAGAATGCATGGATTTTAGAATAGAAAGTAAGCTGAAAGATAGGCTTCGTTCTTCCCCCTGCAGAAGGGATTTCAATCCCTTTTTATAGCATTAAACAGCAATCACTGCTGCAGGGGACAGGGAATATTCTGTGATGATTGGAGTGAGACAACACTGCCAAGTGGCAAGTTGTTTCTGTTGGATTTGATAAAAAACTGTGTACTGCAGTTGGTTTTTCCTCAAATCAGCTCTATAATTTCATTTCAATCTGCTGAAGTGTCCTTTGAACCTTACACATCTTTTGAGGTTTATTCATCTATCGACACCTAAGTGATTCTACCTTAAAACCATGTTCCAAAGGAGCAAACCCAGCTGGTTTTATTCCTACTGAGTCTGCATGAAATAGGGCTTTTAAAAAATCCCTTAGCTTTGCACGTAAGATTTCACCTAGGCACCCTTAGATAACATGCATATGATAGGATACTAATACCTCAAATCAGAATAGATAATCAACATGATCAATTTAGTCTAGCATTTAACAAAACTAATCCATTGTTGAATATGAATTAGGATTTTACCCAGGAACACCTTTCTTTTTTTGAAATTAACTCAGGTGGCAAAGCTTCCATGTGGGTTGCTAGAAGAGGCATAACGTGCCCCGTGCTATAAATTCAGTTGGGCTGAATGGCACTGCTCATATATGCATATATAGCTTCTTCCATTTATTTTTTCTCGGCACGTAATGATTATTTTTAAATCTTGATTTTTTTTTTTAAATCTGTGTATATATATACCCATATATATATGTGCTCATATATATAAATCAGTGACATTCATTGCGTCTTTCCATAAATTGAAATTTGTTATATGCAGCCTTACATTGTGTATATGGGCGATAGTCCAAAGGGTGAAGTTTCCGCGTCAGATCTCCACGTTAACATGCTACAAAAAGTTGTTGGCAGGTACGTATCAAACAATAGGCGTTTGATCAATACATACGCGTGCTGTGATAGTCATGTTGTATTTTATTATTTAAAATTTCAAAATCTTTCCCTTCTTATTCCTTTCTACTTATGCTAAGTAATTACCTTGGTCAACAAGACTTTTACTTCTTTTTTTTTTCAAGTTTTTCTATTTGAACCCCACGTGTACAATATTAGCTTCTCCTCCAAGTTGTTTTTGTGCTATGTATAGCTATTGTTTGAAGAGGACTTCGAGAGAGGGAAAAAAAAAATGAACGACAGATTGAGAGCTAAAGAGAAAAGAAGAAAAGAAAGAAAAACAATAAAATTCCAATAAGTCATACTTAGGCGGACCACTCAACTTTCAACGTGGTGGAACGTGGTGGTTATTTGAATTATTATGTGTCATTTTTTTTTTAAAGAAAATACTTTCACTAATAAAAAGAGAATAGGATAATATCTATAAAGAGATTTTTGGTTAGAAAGCAGACATTTATAAAAAACTAATAAAAGTATTTAGAGGAAAATTACACACTGGGATCTTGGCGAAATCGACCTAATGATGGGATTTATTTAGATTACTGTTGGTGTGTTTTTCGATAAAGTTCTACGTCTCAATGGTTTGCTTGTTGTGACCCTTCCCTCAGCATTCATTATTGATGTCTCTTGCTTCTCATCAAAGATCCACAGCGAGGCAAATACTACCTTACATACTATCTAGATCTGGACAGATCTGGTAAGAAACTACTATAGCTCTAGATTTAAGTGGACTAAAATAACAAAAATATAAACAAACACTATAAACCACAATAAATCTAGATCTGGGGTTATTAAAACTTCCTTATATCTAGATTTAGGAGAAAAATTACCACACCCAATAAGAGGATTATTTAACAATACTACTAAAAATATGAAAAAAAACTATAAAAAACTCATACCCCCCCCCATAGGAGAAGTACGTGTTAATGGAGGCAAGCTATTGCTGTCTACTAGCTGAGGGCAGAAGGAATTTCGCTAGCGGAGGGCAAAAGAAATTATAGAGAGAAGTGACTGTTATATGCCACTTTTAAATTGGATAAGATTTTGAATTCCACCTATTATAACACTTTTTTTAATATCACTTTATGTGGTAAGTGTTGATTTGTCAACGTTTAATTACTAAATATTACTGAATTTATTAGTATTATGTATTAATTTGAGTTTTGGCAAATTATATATCACGTGATGTTGTACTTAAAAACTAATATAAAATATGGGACCCCTAATAGTACTGTACTGTCCTTTCAAATTTGGGCTATCTCTCTTGAGTAGCCACTAGCTAGCTAGACAAAAAGCGAATTTTAATTAAATCTAAATTGAAAATGAAAGAATATTTGTCACTCAATTAAATTAAGTCGTTAACTATTACTTCTATATAACACAGTTGTATAATGGGGATAAATTTAACGCTTCATATTTTCTTGTTTAAGTGAGCTAATTAATTGCATATGCACCTTTTTCAGCGATATTGCACCAGGATCACTTCTTCAAAGCTACAAGAGGAGTTTTAATGGATTTGTCGCTATGCTAACTGAGAAAGAAGCACAAGAAATGGCTGGTGAGGGAACGATTTATTTATTTTTTTTAAAATGAAAAAATAGTTACTGATATTTGATTCATTCTGGAAATTGGTTTTTTCTATAATTCCTTATTTTATTTTTAACATATTGGATTTTTGGAGCAGAAGATATGACTCTACAATGGGAGCTGATCTAGTTGGGATCATGTAACCGTAGAATATTGATGCTTTTTCTATTTTTATTTTTTCTTTTTTGCTTATTGAATAAAAAAAAAAAGTGTGAATATTTTAACGTCTTTTAATACATACAGGAAAGGAGGAGGTAGTGTCTGTGTTCCCCAGCGAGAAGCAGAAGCTGCATACAACAAAGTCATGGGACTTCATTGGCTTTCCACAGCAAGTCAAAAGAAACAAACTTGAAAGTGACGTCATCATTGGAGTTCTCGACAGTGGAATTTGGCCCGAGTCCCATAGCTTTGACGACAAGGGTTTTGGTCCACCACCCACCAAATGGAAGGGCTCTTGCCAAGTCTCATCCAATTTTACCTGTAACAAGTACGTAGTATATTATTATTATTTAAAAGAAAAAAAAGAGGAGTATATATAGAGAGCCTAATTTAGTTGGTATTTTTTTATTTATCAAGTTATATTTTTTAGACGATTATAATTATTTAAAAAATTAGAAAAAAATAAAATTCTAATTAGATAAAATAAGACCTATAAATAACTAAAATAAAAAACATATTGAATTGGTCCCACATATTTACATGTATTTTAAGTCAATAAGCGAGCATAAATTTATAGGCCTATGTTCACCATTATATATCTATATATATATCACATATCTATTTATTACAAGTACATATATTTGTGTCATTTACTGCCCAAAAAAAAATAAAAAAAAGAAGAAGAAGCATAGATTGCTTAATTTTATTTTTTTTAAATTAAAAAAAAAGCATGCGTAGATTGCTTAATCTTAAGTTTTCATACCGAATTGACATGGCATGAGTGTTATTATTCAATTGATAAAACGTAATTTTCCATGAATATTTTAGAAAATTTCTTGTTTTTCTAAATGGAAGAAGGAATACATTTTATAAAAAATATGTACGTGTATTGATGTGTTACTGATGCTTATATTAAACAGCAAAGTCATCGGAGCAAAGTACTACCGCAGCTACGGATTCGATAAGGAAGATGTCTACGACTTCAAGTCCCCTAGAGACTCAGATGGCCACGGGACACATACTGCGTCTATAGCCGCTGGGGGATTAGTTAGGGACGCAAGTCTTTCTGGTTTCGCAGCGGGCACGGCACGAGGAGGTGTACCGTCAGCTCGTCTCGCTGTCTACAAAGTCTGTTGGTACGACGGTTGTTACGACGCTGACATTCTTGCGGCATTCGACGATGCAATTGCCGATGGTGTCGACGTGATATCCATCTCTCTTGGGTCGTCCTCTAGAGACTATTTCAAGAGTGCGATCGCCATTGGCTCTTTTCACGCTATCAGGAAAGGAATTCTGACTTCCACTTCTGCTGGAAATAGAGGTCCAAACCCTAAGAGTCTTTCGAGCTTTTCGCCTTGGTCTCTTTCTGTGGCTGCTAGCACCATTGATAGGGAGTTCTTCGCCGGTGTTCGATTAGGTAACGGCCAGGTTTATGAGGTAATTATTTATTAATGAATAAGCTCCTATACCCTTTTAATGGCTTGTTGCACCAATCTTTTGGACTACTTTTAATTTTTTTTTTCAGAGATAAATTGACTTTAAATTTCATTTTAGGAAATTCACTTAACTTTTCTTTTAATTAAAATTCGTGTTCATGAATTTATTTAAATTAATTAAGAAAAGGAAAAAAAAATAAAATAAGGCACGATTTAAATATACGGTGGCCTGGAACAACCCTTCTAGTATTTGGGCGGCAGGTTATTAAATGTAATTTTCAACAGTATGGCTCATGGGTACTACTACTATATAATGCCTAACATATGACGATATTTACTTATTATTGATTGATTATAATTATATTTTCGATAAGATCCAATTTATTAATTATAATCAATCAATAAATAAACAAATATGTCATGTGGTATTGGCATCATATAGTGTGCTCCATTAATTTTCTAAAGAAAAAGACGAGTATTTATAAAAAATGGCCATTTTTCAAGATCAATTTAAAAAATGATCATTTTTTTATACTTATTTAATAAATAATCATTTTATAATTTTATTTTGACAAAATGGACGTTTTTTCAGTTAATCTATTTTTTATAAATAAATCAATTTTTTATAAAGTAAATCAATTTCTAAAAAAATAAATCAATTTTAAAAAAATCAACATATTTTGAAATACTAAAGATGATAAAAAATGACTATTTTTAAAATAATTTCAAAATTCGACTATTATTTTAACTGTGTCTAAAAAATAGTCATTTGTAAACTATGATCTAAAATTCTGCCATTCGGCTAAAGAGCCCAAAAAGCATATATAGGCCCGACCTCACATCAAAATTGCGGCTGCCCATTTAGAACAGAGTATTAGATCTCATTATGTGCAAGAAGTCTAATTACTTTATTCGTGCATGTCACATCTTGTAGTGTTTCTTTTTCTTTTTCTTTTTTTTTTTTGACGAATCTTGTGGTGTTTATTAAGTAATCATCATGATCAATTAATTATTGAACACGTATGGCACTACATATATTAAATCTTACCCCTGCATTCTTTTGGTCAATTGTAGGGAACGTCAATAAATACATTTGATCTCAAGGACAAACTGTTTCCTTTGTTGTATGCTGGAGACGCAGCGAACACTTCGGCAGGAGCCGATTCCTTTATATCAAGGTAAAAACTAAGCAATAACAATAGAAGTAGTAGTAGTAGCAGTTTCATCAGCGGTATGTGCTGTCTATGTGACTTACTTTTTGTGTGTATGTGTCTATATATATATTTTTTCTTTCTAATATGAATTAATACTAAAAGTTTACCGAACTTCATAATGCGCTGTAATTAAGCAGATTATGCTTTGAAGAGGCTCTGGACAAGAACAAGGTGAAGGGTAAAATTCTCTTTTGCGACAGCTATGACGGCGAAATTTTGGGCGGTGCAGTCGGCGTCGTCACGCCCGGCACAAACGTTGGGGACGACGCTTATGCTGTTCCCATACCTGCATCTTCACTTAGATTGGAGGACAGTGCCAAAGTTTACCTCTATATAAACTCATCCAGGTACACACATTGTAGAAATTAATTTACTGAATATTAACACGTCATTAATACTTAACCTCTAGTGTATTTTTTTTCTGACCTTCAAAACCCAAAAAATTTATTTAAAAATTACTATGCAGAAAACCAACTGCAACCATTTCGAGGAGCAAGGAGGGACCGAATAAGCTGGCCCCTTACATAGCTTCCTTTTCATCAAGGGGTCCCCATCCATATACGCCTAATATTCTGAAGGTACCTATTACGTATTTTTCGTTCATTATAACATATACAAACATTATTTTTTTCCAGGATATATATGTAACCCCATTTCTGTAACTATAATCTATATACGCATACGCAGCCAGACTTGGCTGCCCCAGGGACACATATCTTAGCAGCTTGGCCTCCGTACGTCCCGGTTTCGGGCGTCGACGGAGACAACAGAGCGCTGGCCTACAATATTCTCTCCGGCACATCAATGGCTTCCCCACACGTTGCTGCAGCGGCTGCATACGTCAAGTCGTTTCATCCCACGTGGTCCCCTGCCGCCATCAAGTCTGCCCTTATGACCACCGGTAATGAAGTCGACCGTCTTTTATATAATTTAACACATTAATAGTACTTACTAAAATTCATTCATCTAATGACGTACTTATATGGTATGTGATCCTTTGTTGTAGCTCATCCATTGAGTGCCGACCTTAATCCCGAAGCCGAATTCGCGTACGGTGCTGGACTGATAAACCCGCTTAAGGCCGCATACCCTGGCTTAGTATACGACGTCGTTGATGCCGACTACGCCAACTTCTTGTGCGGACAAGGCTACAGCACCAAGCTATTGCAAATTGTTACGGGAAATAGAAAGAGTTCGTGTCCTGAGTCCAGCGCGGTCGGAGCAGCTCCTGACCTGAATTACCCTGCCTTCGTTCTCTCTGCCTCATCACCTTCAGATAATTCTATCAACCATGTTTTTAATAGGACCGTCACGAATGTTGGGTCACCGACTTCGACTTATAAAGCCAAATTGGTTGCCCCAGCAGGACTTAAAATCACGGTGAACCCGAGTGTAATTAGCTTCACATCCCTAGGGGAGAAGAAATCCTATGCGGTAACGGTGCAGGGGGCGGTTAAGAAACTTGTGGTGTCTGCTTCTCTGATTTGGGATGATGGTACTTATCAAGTGAGGAGTCCTATTGTTGTCTATGTCCCGACATAAAAAGAAAAAAAAAAAGAAAAAAAAAAGGGTATTATATATATTTATGCTTATGAGAAAATGTGATGTCAAAAAGTGCCATATATATGGTATAAACTATTTATCGATTGGCACATATTAAGAAATAAGAGGATATTGGTAATTACATTCGGTTGTATGGTGGTGAGTCTTTGAGCTCTGCTCAATATAAATTCACTCTTGGGAATATTAAAAAGAAATGAGAAATCTTTAGGCAAGGCATTCTTAACAATTAGATCCTACATCGCTTGCGGATATAAAGACAGATATTAAATATTTTCAAATACGACATCAGTGATTCAGTGTGTTAAAACCGCGGCAATTGTGAAACGACGAAAATCTGGAAACGACAGCAACATCAGTATCAATAAACGACATTGTTTTGAAAAACAACAAAAATGCAAAAACGACCGCAAAATCGAAACGACTCTAGCTAAAAATTAAAACAAGAAAATTATAATTTGAACTTATGAAGAAAAAGCCTATCCAATCTTCTAAAAATAAAAGCTAAAAAAAACAAAAACAAAAACAAAAACGAAGACCTACAGTAGAATACGTCATCTTTTAAAAGACACTAAGCACTATAAACGACAATAACTTCAATAAAGGGAGTAAGGGGGATACCAAATAGGTGACACTATTATAGAGGGCACCAATCCGGTAAGTATTTTTTTTTTTTTTTTACTTATGCATAAGTATCAATTTGACCAATGAATATTTTTCATGCACATTTTTTTATTATAAAAAGTATGAGAGAGAAATAACATTAATGATACACGTCTTTTCATGCACCTCATTATAGCTATTAGATCATTATTAGATGATAATCTAACGGCTAAAAAAAATACCTACACATAGGTAAAAAAAAAAATGCCTATTGGATTGGCAACCTATTATATATATCTAAAGTTAAGGAATAAATCACTGTATATGAACAATGACACGCCTTTTGGATTTTTTTTTATTTTATTTCAAAAAAATTCTCTTTAAGGCTCTGCAATTACGCTTATGCCCTTGAATTTCTACCTATAGCCTCCGTGCGGGTGTGGGTTTTGAGTATTTTTAGTGTTAGTGTTTGTAATTTTACTGAAAGGCCCTTGTTAATTATCTAAATAACAATAATTAGAAGAAACACATTCAGCGAAAAAATAAAAATATAAAAGACGACAAGTACCTGAAANAAAAAAAAAAAAGAAAAGAAAAATTTGAGCTTTCTGAACTAAGATAGTTGCGCATTTATTGCTGGCTTTGTTGTACGAGAGGAGAGCATATTCTCATGAAAATCCTATGTGGCTACTTTGTTTTATTATATATTCTATTGTAGGAGCAATATTTTCGCTCATACAGTACAAATTTTTTTTCAGTCTGTTAGATTGAAATAAAACTTCTTCTCCAAAGCAAGTATATGAAAGTTTTGATACAACGCAATAAAGACAAAAATAAATCATCTCTCTTTTCTTATCTCTTATAGACTTGTAACTCTACCTTTTACTCCTTTCCTCAAATTCTTTAATCCAAACGAACGAAACTTAGATCGTGCATTCTTTTATGTTTTCCTTTTTTTTTCCCCCTTAAAAGAACTTGCATGCTCGAGGCTTTGCTACAACTACAAGGAATTAATAAGATTTCTTATCTACACATTTTTTACCCACTCATAATTATGTGTAGGTAAAAGCATCATGTATCTACGCTTAATTTTTATAAATGTGTAAGTAAAGTACATGTACGTGATGAGTACCTATTATCTAGGATCTCGGTCCTGGATTCGAGTCACACCGGGATAGGCGTGAAAACCAATTATCCCTAATGGGATGGGGTGGGGATTAAGTAGTATTAGGTATTTTCTTTTAATTTGTACTAAGTGGAGGTCATTAGTTAAGCCCCCACTTAAAAAAAAAAAAAAAAAAAAAAAAGTACATGTACGTAATGTTGTTAGCTTACATATTTAATAGCAAGTAATGACTTTTTCTATCATATATTTTGGGGGAGAATTTCCCCCCAAAAATTTTGTTTTGGCTCTCCACTTTTTTCCAACCAGTAATAAACTTTTTATAATTTTCGTTGCCAATGTGGCAAAATGATATGGCTTTTATATTACTTTTTCTTTTGCCACATGGATGCTAATAATATATATATATTTTTTATCAAAATATTTTATTCCTGAATTGCCAAGTGTGTAAACATGTGGCAACACATGGATGCTGACTTGGAAAATTTTGCCACGTTAACATCTAAGATTCTAGAAAATGAATTCGGGTTTCACTCATGTCTTATGTCTCTACAATTGTCTCTTTCACTCATCTCTCTTCCTCTTATAACTTTCGCCGTTGCCCTTCCCCTACGATAGCTTCGTCCTCAGCTGCTCATATTCCTCCAAGATAGCTAGGCCCTCGGCCTCTTGCTACAATGACCCGATGATGAGCAACATCTTGAGTCGAAGGCCAACACTGGAGCTTCCAAGTCCTACCCTCAACAAGCCCTGCAAATTTCAGGTATATGATATTTGAAACAACAAATTCCAAATCTGGACTTTTCGCTTCTCTCATCGCCCGCCCGCTCTTTGATCCCTCCTACTGTTTCCATTTAAGATAAATAATGCCTTCTCATTCTACTATCTTTCTCCGAACTTACTCTCAAATTTGTGAGCTTTCTTTCTCATCGTTCTATTCCATTATTTGTTTGGTTCTGATTAGGATCGAATAGTTGTTATTTTTGCTTTGATTTTTTCTCTGTTTGTTTTTTTTTTTTTTTTTTGATCCCTTTCTAGTACTCTTTGCTTTTTTCATATCACTGCGATTTTTGATTCATAATGGGCATTAGAGATTATTATCATTTTTCTATTCAATCTATTTGATTTATGAGATAGTTGAAAAAATGAGTAAAGCACCAAACCGTTGAACGATATTCCTCTTTTGTGGTCATTATTGATTTAGGCAATGGTTAGGAACTCTGGGTAACTGTGTTTTGGTATTTTAGGAGTGTGACTAGTATTGATTAGAGATTATTACTATTTCTATGTTCAATCCATATATTTCAACTTTGTGGAACTATACTATACTATCTAATAACGTTTAACAAGTGTTCTGCTTACTCTTTTTTTTTTTAACTGTTGTTATTTGTTGGATTGGAGTTGGATTAGTTGTTCATGTTAATGCAAGATTTAATTTGGCACCTTATGATCTGTTAGAATGCAATGAAGAATATTCTTAATTAAGTTTTCAGTTGTATTTTCAGTTGTAATGTTAAGACACTGATATGTGCTCCAAGCTTGTGTTGTCAACTGATGTGCTCTAAGCTTTAGTATCTCATACTGTTTTGAAAATATAGATATGTGTAATCGTGCTCTAAGACTATTTTGACAAGTTCATCAACTGAAGCAGCTGAAATTCTGAAACTTTCCACAAAACTGGTTTCAATGGTTTAGATATTGTGCCTAGTGTTCAGCATGTTTAGATATTAGAGCATTTCATATACATATCTGTTTAGCATGCTCTTATGCATTATCTGTCACATCAATGTCTCAGTTTGTATTTTTAAGATGCCACCTTATTAGTGTATCTGATTGTTTTGTTAAGACACTACCTTTTGGCATCCTCAGCTTTAAGTTAGCTGAGTCACCTTGTACTTTCCACATAAGTAGGAAGTTTCTTTTCATATGTGACTACGTCTCCTATGCAATTTTCTAGAGAGATATTTTGAGGCATTTCTTGCTTTGAGAGCAAGTTTCATTTTCTTAGAGCATTTGTAAGGTTTAGCTCTAAGTGTCTTAGAAGTCCACCATTGATTCCAGTGAGAAGGTGTCTCAATGGTAAACTGAAGTCAAGAAGAGACTTGTGTGATTTTGCCGGAGCTGGGAAGCTCGTCAACAGCAGCTGAAGGGAGTTCATCAATGTGTTATCTTACTGGAGCTGGGAAGCTTATCAATAGCAAGGGAGTTCAGCAAAAGATTGAAGAAGTAACTTCCACGGAGGAAATCGGAGTTCAATTCGGTGGCAAGATCAGAAGCAAGTTCTAGATCGTATGTATAAGACCTATATTTATACTTTACTCATATTTATAGTAGATTGATTACTTGCTAGACTAGGTCCTGTGGATGTAGACATAATTTGGTTGTGTTGAACCACGATAAAAATCTGGTGTCTCTTCTTTATGTTTTCCATCTATTTGTATTAAGTTCTGCAAATTTGGTATCATGTCTTAACAAACGAGTAGTCTGACTTAACAGTTTAATTGAATTATGATATAATTTTGTCTCACTGTTGAGTTTGGAAAATCTTGCAGTTAATGTTATTGGCTTAGTCTTGGTTAGTAGAGCTCTATAACTGCATGAAAGTATCGATCTGAAAGTTACTCAGAACAAGGTTCAGATCTAAGAATGTAAATGGTCTAAGCTTTGAATTAGTAAATTATAATTACAAAGGTGTGTATTTCAAGCTATATTTTAGTTTGGTACCTGGCTCTTCCCTTTTCAAATGCTTGTTTTTTTTTTTTTTTTTGTGAAACTTCTAAGGATATTCCTCAAGATTGGGTAATATGTGCTTAAGACTGGCTGAAATTTAACGGGAAACAACTGTGCTAGTTACTGTGGGTGAGTTGTATGTGCTGGTGTTTGGATCTGATTACGGTTAGCTTCAATTTTCCCTTCTCTTTTATTTCTGTACAAATTCTGGTTGTTATTAGTATTATAGAATCCTAACCCTCTGATTTGTTCTGTAATTTGTGGAAATGGTTGTTTTTTGGTTTGATTATACTGTGTAATTTGTGTTGCACTCTCACTCTCTCATGCTTTAATTTGGTTGTTTTTTGTTTTTCACTTAGTTGATTACAGGAGGGTGTGTTATAAGTTTGAAACTCGTAAGCGATCAGGTAGTGAAAACAAGTTCGTAGTTGGAAAAGGCTTTCTAGCATTTGAGGGACAACATTAAGGGAATTTGATCGGGAAATCTAAATCTTTGGCGTTTCTAATGTATGGTTGCTAGGAAAACTACGTGCTACAAATTCTTCCTTTGATAATAGCCCCTATAATTGCTTGATGAAGTTTATCTATCTATTTTTTTTATTATCCATATTTGATGATCTTATCTTGTTTTACAAATTATTTATTGTTATAATCAAACTGAAAGTGGTTTGAGTTTTCTTTAAGAATGCATACCTGGATTTGTGAGTGTGCTTTTTTTGGGTGAAGAGAGTGCACTAATTGGTGTTTGAAGAGAATTAGAGTTATAATTGAGTAACTAGACTAATTATTATGGCTCTGTCAAAATGAAAAATAAAAAAATAGCAATTTATGGAAAGTTTACCTTATTCCATATATGGATATTGGTTGGTCTTCTTTCTTTCTTAGGGATTATTGTTAACACCACCCTTTTAAACTTTAATTTTGATATATATTCCGGCTTTTGTGAGCTTCTAAAGCTATGCTCTTTGAGTAGCTTTCCACTTTCTTAATAGTTACATTAGATTATAAGCTAATTGGTTGCTTGATCGATTATTTTTCCAATTTGGAGAATTCTTTGCTGCCTAGTTTAAACTACTGAACTCTAAAGCTTGTTTTCGTTTAAACTTAGCTAATGGGCATAGTTCATAGCTGAGATTAATCTGTAAACCGTGGTTTGGATTCACTATGATTTTGTAACTCATTATTCGACTATTTGGTTTTTGTGATAGAGATCTAAATTCTCTGTTACAACGTTTTGATTTATGAATTGGGAATATTAAGGGCTGTATATATACAATTCTCTGATGGATCCCTTTCGGTTTGTTGATAGTGAATACTCAAAAGTATTTGATAGTGTATATATGTGTGTATATTATATATGTATACTTTGGTTTGTGTATTGAGAAAACTGTGAGTTGTGGATGTTAATTCCTTGTTAGGTGCTTTTGATTTGTACCTAGATAATTCTTAAAGCTGTGTAGATATAAATTGACAAAAAGGACATTATGGTTTCATGACAAGAAAAGGACGAAGATGAGTAGTAATTACTTGGTTTCATGGTGTGTATATATGTTGTGTTTGGGATCTTGGAATGGTTTTATATGATTTCTTATATTATTAATCTTTTTTTAAAAAAATAATTTTCTTTTTGTTGTTGGTTTGTTTATTTATTTATTTATTTATTTTTGTAATTTGAGCTGAAAATCGGTATAAGTAGATTTATACTTTTTAGGGAAATTATCACTAAAATATCCTATGTTTCTAAAAAATGTGAAAAAAAAACCTTGTGTTTTTTAAAATTCAATATAAGTACTTTCTATTTAATGAAAATTATCATTTAAATACTCTCTTTTTTAAAAAAGTGTGGAAAAAACCCTTATGTTATTAAAAATTTAAAATAAACATATTTTATTTGAATTATTATATCATTTGCTACCTTCAACTGGTCAAAGGCTTTAAAGAAATCAGTAAAATTAACATTTTACCCATATTATATTTTTTTAAGAAGCACACCATACTTGAAAATAAAGGGAGAGAAAATACACATGGTCTAAAAATTCTTAAAAAAAAAAAAAAAAAACTCTTCTCTCCATTGTTGTGGCACATATTTAGAAAAGAAAAAAAAATCTAAAATTTTTGAAAATTTCGTAAGTGACAGAAGTTTCTAAAAATTTTGAGATTTTTTTTTTCTTTTTTAGACCATACGTATTTTTTATTCCTTCATTTTCAAGTATGGTATGTGCCTTAAATTAATATAATAAATGGTAAAATGTTAATTTTACTAATTTTTTTGAAGTCTTTGACTGGTCAAAGATAGCAAATGATATGATAATTCAAATAGAAAATATTTATTTTGAATTCTTAATAATATAAGGGTTTTTTCACACTTTTTTAAAACATATGGTATTTTAGTGATAATTTTCGTTAAATAGAAGATACTTATTTTGAATTTCTAAAATCACAAGATTTTTTTTTTCCACATTTTTTCAAAACAGAGAGTATTTTAGTGATAATTTCCCTACTTTTTTTTTTTTTGGTCTCTGTATTTGTTTATTTAGAAGATTATTTTTGCCTCTCAAAGTTTTGAGATGGTTATGTCATAATACACCTGTGGAGATGAATGAACGATAAGAAAAAATATAAGAAAGAGAGAAACTTTGCATTGATAGCCCATGAGTTCTTGTTCCATTGGATTTGAGTTTATGTTTTACAAAGTAAAGAAAAGGACACAGATAGGACTAATTTGGGCTCTTGTTGACGTTTTTTTGGACATGTAGGTTTTTTGGACATAGATAGGACCAAGTTTTTGAGTTAATGGATAGAGAAATAAGGGTCCCGTTTGGTTCGCCTATTTGAATGTGTGTATTTGAATAGAAATTGTGGAATGTGTTATAATTGGAATGAGAGACATTTGAATGGAAAAATAGTGGAATGTGTTGTAATTAGAATGAGAGCATTGGAATGGATCATTTAAAAACACCTCCCTCCGTCTATTCTCATTCAAGACACAAAAAAACCATTCTAATGGTTAATTTTTCGGATGTACCATATGAATGAAAAAACTGAATTGTTGAAACAAACACACATTCTAAAAGATCATTTGAATAGAAAAACTGAATTGTTGAAATAAACACACATTCAAATAGATTTTCCATTCTAATAGAATGGAATGGTTGAAACAAACGGGGTCAAGAGCTTTCCAAAATTGTCCCTTGCTGATAAGTGGAAGTTAGTGTGAACATTTAATGCACCAAATGCACTTTCTCCTTCTTTTTTCCATTTCCTTTCTTTGTACTCTCTATCGTATTTGTTTCTCCTTCTCTTCCTTTTACAACCGTGTTCTTTCTCTCTCCCTATCAGTTTATTTATTTTTTCTTTTCTGATCAAAGCATTCTTAATTGGAAAAAAGAGCAAAACTTATTATTGCTTGGATCTTATTTGGGAGCTTTGGAATTTAAAAAATTTAGATCTTATTTCATGAAATATTTGATAATGAGTGATCAACATTGAAGGAGGTCTATAATAGTGATTTAGAAAATATTATGCTGAAATATTTATGTATTATTCCTGAACTATTCATTTTCTTCGTGTAATAGTAATTTAGACATCCCAGGTCAAGTAGTTTATGATCTCAGAGCAAGAACTACTTGTTCTGAAGGTATTTTTTCTGAATTATTCGTCTTCTTCGTGTAATAGTAATCTAGACGTCCCAGGTCAAGTAGTTCATGGTCTCAAGACAAGAACTTCTTGACCTTAGGTCAAGTACTACTACTACTTGTCTAGGAGTCATGAACGACTAGATATGGGGTTAAAAACTACTTAACTAGTCCTTGACCCCACGAAAACTACTTGACTAGACTTTGACCCCAGGTCATGTGGGTCTAGTAATACTTGACCTTGGGTCAAAACTACTTGACCTGAAATAGCAGGCAACAAAAATACAAATGAGGACTTAGATAGACTCTTCTTCTTCGACAATGGAGACTTAAACGGCGACTTTCTCGTTCTTCCTGCCAACGTCATGACTATAGATTTTGTAAACTCTTTCTTACCTTCACCTGAGTTGGTTTTTGTCATTTTAGGATTTTTTGTGTTTCTTTAGATGAGAAAAATTAGTTGATAAGTTTAAATACGGATTTGGGTGAACGATTTTTTGAGTTTAATGGCAGATTTCTGTGGTTTTCATGGTCAAACATAAGGAACTCTGCATATTTAATGACAAATAGAAAAATTAAGTTAAATTAACCAAATGAACTGATCAAATATACAATAGATCTAATTTTATTTGACCTAAAATCAAGTACAACTTAACTCCATTAAGCTAAATAATTCATGACCTTATGTAACTAAAGTAAGCTAAATGATTCATGACCGTATGTAACTAAACATTTGCCACGAGGTCAAGATCCACTTGATCTCAAGTCAAGAAAGGTCAAGTGTATCTTCAACTTGACCTCTGCTGAAGTCAAGTGGGCCTTATGGGGAAGTGTGTGGGGTGGGATCATATCAGTCAAGGGTCATGTTAGCATTTCTGTGGTATTGGCTAAGCGTTTGGTTAGAGCATTTTAGTGTTTTAACTCGTGTGGACTTCAATTTTTTGTCCTAGAAAACTTATTATTAGGGGTGGTCCTAAATTTGACCAAAATAGCCCAAACTGGTCATATCTGCATCCTTTTCTCTACAAAGTATGTGATTTTTTTTTTAATTTTTCTTTGCATGAATTTTAAAACAAACTTATTTTATGTTTCAGTTTGTTCGTTCTAATGTGAAATTTAAGTTATCTACACACATTGGAGCTTATTAAGCATCACATGCTTGAGTTGTTCTACAGCTTGAGAAACGTTAGGTAATATCCAACTCTCTTTCTAATTATAATATGGTTCTGTTATTTTGCGAAATTTGATATTTATATTTTGTTTTACTGGGTATTAAGTTATGTTTAAATAGGCTTCAGGTGCGTAGGAGCATTTTCTCATGCCACTTTTGAGACCTCACATAGGGCACGCGACATGTGCACACTTTCAAGATGATTGTAGTTTTTTTATGTGTATTTGATTATTTCTCTCAAACTTTAGATTCCTTTATTTTTCTTTATCACTTTCTATCTATAACAATTTACTTGTATTTTATTTTTGTGACAATTATTTATAAGTTTTCATCTAAATTATGAATTAATATTATAATTATTAACAATATTTTAATTACCTACACATGGCCCAGTTTTACTTACACATATTTAACTATTACCTACAAATAAAGCGAAAAAATCAATTTCATGGCACCACCAGATCGTGACATGTGGCACACATGGCACCATCAGATCATAACACATGGCACCACCAGATTGTGCCACGTGGTAGCAACTGATTGTACCATGTGTCTGCTTCTTACGTTGCCATGTCTTCGCTGTAAGCAGTCACACATAAGTGCCACATCAGATGACATGTCGGCTACAATATCAGAATCCATGTCATCATCCTTATCATCAGAGTGTAGTCATCTTAGTGGGACCTCTGTTAATATTACTTACACATAGTAATATATATAGGGAAATACCTTTACTTACAAGTTATTTTTTATACGTCTCTTCACTTACAGTATGTGTAGGTAAAATATTTATTCTACACATACAAAATTTTACCTACACATATAGGAGTAGGTAAAGACCTTATTTTTCTGTAGTGTACTTTATTACTTTGTTGTGTTGATTATGTTTTTCCGCATGATATTAGGTTCAAAAAGAAAAAAAAAATACTACAAATCTCTTCAAAAATGGTTGAAGTCCAACGAAAGAGAAGTAAAAGTTTCTAAAGCTTCTTGTCAAGCTTTTTTTTTNTCCCAAATGTTTTTCTTTCTTTTTTTTTTTTTTTCCCGAATATTGTAATAACTAAACCCCAAATTTAATGCATCTCTGCGTACATAAAGAGATTATATTTTGTGTTTCGTGAATCATTAGATAGAATTTTAACCATCAGGATTTGCTCCTACATAGGTTCGTTGCTCCTACAATGAAATCTCCCTATAATATTAATGTGTAAAAAGAATGAGTTTATTATACATATCTTTATTCAAGTAGCTTTGTGAAATGAGATTCTTCATATCTAGTCTTGAGTAGACTCGTAATAATAAGACTGGGTAATGTTATGTACTGTCTGCCTATTTAAGAGAAGCTCCTAGAAGTATATTGTAAGAAATGTTCCTCTTATTTTCTCATGCACTACTCAGCATAATTTGATCAAATTTTCTCCCAAAATAATAGGATTAATGATATTAATAACCCCTGAATTTTACTTATTGTACCACTTTACCCCCTGAATTTTCAGCTTATATAGTAATGGTCCTTAAATAATGTAATTATTGCAACAATGATCCTTTTGTGATAAACTATTAAATATTTAACAGAAATTAGTCATTACAGAGTATATAGTTTGGTAATTATAGTAAAGAATGAGGTTCTTAAATTTTAACTTACATAGTAGGCTAGCAACGCTTATGAAATTATTGTAGTAATAACTATTTTTTTTTCCACAAACTGTTAAATTTTAAATAGAAATAAATCGTATACAAATCACATAATTTAGTAATTATGGCTAAAAATAAAATTTTGAATTATAGAATTAAATAATGCCCAACTATATGCTTTGTCCATGATTATTTTTTGTTAAAAAACAAACCATTTGTGATAGAGGATCATTGCTGTAACAATTGTAAAATTCAGAAGTTATTACTATAAAAGTTGAAAATTCGAGGACAAAGTGATACAATAAGTATAATTCATGGACCATTACTATATTTAACCCAAAATAATATTGAACCCATTTTAATTTTGGTCACAACCTCTAGAGACTGAGCACATTATGACTTGAAAGACACATGGATTTTCGCGAGAAAATACGACATGTTTTATTAATACTTTTTTCCCTCTTTTTTGGGCTTATTAATACCTATATATTATAAATAACGTACATATTGTGAGGGAGAAATTTCATTAAATATGCTCTAAACAAGAGCTATTTACAAGCATATGACTCCTCCACTAATTGTTCAAAAAATATGACTCTAACCAAATACCCCTAAGAGCATAGTTTTAGTTATTTGGTTTTGAAAAAAAAATCAAAAGAAAAAAAAAGAAAGGAAAGAACAATCTTCGGCGGTTACTCTCTTTCGCTCACTCGTTCAGTCGTTCTCTTTTCCTCGTCCATTCACCATTGAAGCTCCTCCGCACTCTCTCTCTCACTCAGTCGAACTTTGAGTTCTCGCTCTCTCTCGTTGTCATCTCGCTCGCCAACTATGAAGAAATTTCTATGTTTAAATGTTGTGGGTATAATTTAAAATAGTTTGTATTTGAGTTTTGAGATGTTCTGTCGTAGATTTTGCATTAAAAATTAAATTTAGAACAATTTATAAGAATTTTCTGAAAATTTGGACTAGTTATCCCGACAAATATCGAAAACTCCGATGTATTTCGATGCCATTTCGATGCTCATTAGATGAAATTCAATGTAATTTCGATTAAATGTGTTTTTATAAAAGAATCTAATGAAATTCAATGAATTTCGATGCATTTCGATGATAATTCGATGCCTTTTCAATAAAGTGTGTTTTAATAGTGGAATCTGATAAAATTCGATGAAATTCGATGCATTTCGATAATAATTTGATGCTATTTCGATGGCACTTCAATGAAGTGTATTTTTATAATAGAATCTGATGAAATTCGATGCATTTCGATGATAATTCGATTCTATTTCGATAGCATTTCAATAAAGTGTGTTTTTATAATGGAATCTGATGAAATTTGATTAATTTCGATGAAATTCGATAAATTTCGATGCATTTCGATGATAATTCGATGTTATTTCGATGCCATTTCAATAAAGTGTATTTTTATAATGGAATCTAATGAAATTCGATGATAATTCGATGCTATTTCGATGCCATTTCGATGCCTATACTCAATTTTTCAGACTTCATTAGAAAAACATAATTCATCGAAATAGCATCGAATTTCATCGAAAAGTTTCGATGTTCATCGGGACAGCTAGTTCAAATTTCTAGAAATTCATAGAAATTGATTCAAATTTTATTTTTAATACAGAATCAATCACAGAACGTCTCGAAATTCAAATACTAATTATTTTAAACTATGCCCATTACGTTTCTTTAAGCTTTGATTATTAAGAAAATTATTTAGTTGAGAGAAGAATGAAGATTGAGAGGAAACATAGAAAAAGAGAAATAGAAGAACGAGAAAAAGTGAAAGAAAACTAAATCTAAGTTTCGAGGGTAGCTAAGTCTTTTCAGGGGGGTCTAGTCATATTTTTTGAAATTTTATTAGGGCAGACATACGGTTGTAAATAGCTCTCATTTGGAGCATATTTAATGAAATTTCTCTTGTGAGGTTACAATCCTCTAATCACAGGAATCAAGCTGAAAAACTCATTCAAGAAATTAAACAAACAGGCTGAAGAAAAATAGAGCAGTTTACTTGGTTCAGCTTTGGCATGTACCAAAGCTTACGTCCAAAGGCAGTTAGACAAATCCACTAGATGTTATCAAAGATACACAGTCAAGCTTTCTACAAGAATTATAAAAAGGAAGCTTCAGAGCTTTCTCTCAGTTTCTCTCTATTTTTCTCAGGAAATAATAAGCTCTCTTTCTTTGATAGTTATCAGTAACTATTCTCAGTGTTATCTCTCTTTATTATAACTCTCAGAATATTTTTTTTGGATATTATCATTTTTATACATTGTATTTTGATACTTTGTTCAAATTATACCTTGTATTTTAGTTATTATCAATATTGATTCTTAGATTTGAAATTTGTTACAAATTTAAACCCTGACACTAATTTAGAGCAATTAATTTACCAAGATGCCATTTAAAAAATTAAAAATAAACTGCATAAAAACTAATCCAAGAATAAGGCTCCGTTTGGAAAAGCTTATTGATAAGCTGAAAGCACTGTTTGAAAAAGTTTTCCTCCAAAATGTATTTGGTAAATAAATAAATATGGATTCTTTCATAATTTTGTCAAAAGCTACAGCAGAAATCGAAAGCGGGCTGAGGCCAACTTTGAATTTGAGATTGTGCGGGAATCTATTGGGCTATTTCTAATACACAATCGCAAGTATACAAGTAGCAACAAGTAATATAGATAGTAAGAGAGTGCCAATCCCACAGAGAGTACTTGATTCACAATTAGTAACTACTAACCGAAACTAGTTTCTAATTTATCCAAACAATAATAATTAATTGTTTTGAGCAAGAATTAAAAAGTAAATAACAACGCAAAATGCAAGAATAAAAATTGAAATTAAGCAACTGAAGTTTATTCTAACAACAATGATAGGGAAACTAGGGATGCAATCTACCCTCTAACTCCTCCAATTATTAGTTTTCCTCATAATTCAATCTTCCATTTAGAGTTAACAACTAAGAATTTAATTGTATTCACAAACTCATTTCCAAGACATAGGTGAAAATATCTAGATAAGATAATATGTTGCTCTTAACATAAATTGACTAGATTCATTAAGTTTAGTAATTCTCTCAAAATGGTTGCACAAGTTACATAGGTATATTCCTATCCTATACAAACTCACCCCACATTAAGTGATCTTATGTTATTCTACCTATGTCCAGACCTAAATTCCCCTTCTCAAGTTCATATAGGTTTCACAATACAACTCTATTTAGTGGCCAAGTAAATAGATGCATTAAACTCAAGATAGAATAATTAACTCATCAATGGATATCAAGAATAAGTGAGGAAACCAAAATAATTAGATTATATTAGAGGTTTAATTATCTTTCAAAGAAATGAACTTTAGTTCATAGTCATATAAAGAGAAATACAACTGATATAGCAAAATTGGTACAAGTTCATTGCAGAAAATAAAAGAGTAAGACAAGAGCAAGAGGAAAAGAAAAACTCTTTTGAAGTTTTACAATCTAATTTTTCTCCTTTGGATTCTCTTCTTGGTGTTGTTTTTTACTTGGAATAGCTCTGGAACCCCCTTGGCTGCTTGAGATTTTCGTCCCCTTTCAGATGAGTTCAATAGGAGTTAAATACCAAAGACAATAAATCAAGATCCCGGAATTCAGTAAGTTGTTCTGCACTTTTTGGCATTGCAGCGCCAACGGTCGAGCGATTGGCACCGCAGTGCTAGACTGTGACGCTGTGGCACCACTGGTATTTGGAGGATGGTGCCACATTTCCCAGGCTACGGCACCGCGATACCATGGACTGGCACTGTGGCGCTATATCTCCCAGGCTACGGCGCCAACCTCCTGGAAGAATTGGCGCTGCGACGCCTAATTTCTCCCAAATAGCTGGCACTATTGCATCAAAATATGGGTTGGCTCGCTTTATACTGTCTTGTTGAAAAGTCTTTTGCCCGTCTTCACTCGCAATTGGTAAAAATTGTCTTGATTTAGTCTCATTTTCACTCTAAAATTCAACATTCTCCGCTCAATAGTTTCTCACCTAAAATATACATAAAAAATAATAAATCGAATAAAACGAGCTCAAAGACGAGCAATTCTTAAGCTTGAAAGGAGGTTAAAGTTAAGTGTATAATCCACTTAACAGAATCCGAGCTGTAATTTAATGAATAAATTAAAATGGCAAAAATATCCTTATTTATTTGCAAATATACCAACCGTTTACCAATAACCATGGACACGACGTTTCCCTCTTCTTCTTCTACCTCGCGTTCTTCCTCTCCCATTCACAATCGAACCATTTCATTTTCCCTAAGATTTGATTTCTCTCTCTCACACTCTCCCTCTCTCTTTCTTTTTCTCTGCTCTTTTGTTTTCCATCATTTAAATCTCTATGGTAAAAGCTACGCAACAATCTCTTTGTTGCTGATACATGGTGAGATTGTTTTCTTTTACTCTTGTTTCTTTAGTTACATGGGTTAAAATGTCTAGGTATTTTATGAAGATCTTTAATTTATTTTTTTGGATCTAGCTCAATTTGTATTATGGAGTTTTTGTTGATATAGTCCGTTTGATGCGCAGAGTATAGAATTTGATGGGTATCTCAGTCCTTTGTTGCTTTCTGATGTTTATTTTCTCACTCTCATCTTAGTGTTCTCCTTTTTCATTTTTCATCCTCGACTCTCTACTGGGTCTCAAGCTTCAAAGATAGTGAAAGTGTGTTTGACTCTTATTGGAAGTGAGTTTGAGATACTTTACAACTTGATTTCAAAAATCGAAAAGGTAATCCCTTATTAAAAAACTAAATCTGCTCAATTTTTTTTCAAATACAATCGATCAGTGATTTGAGGTGATTTTGTCTGTGATTTATGGTATCCATGATTTCTTTCTGATTAATAATTGATAATTGATATCTGTTCTTATTTCATTAATTTTTTTTTCCTTTTTGTTATTTAAACACCTAATAATACGTTGACGCGATTATTTTGTATTTTTTTTTTCTTATTTTCTGTCTTGATCTGATTGTGTTTATTATCTAGAATTTATGCAAACAAATTCATAAAGTATATATGAACAATGTAGAAAACAACAATATCGTTTATCTTCAATTGCCTTTATCCATATATTGTATGTCTCTTCAATTATAAGATTGGGATAGACAAAGTCTTGACTCCTAAGCATCAAAATTTACTTATTTCATATGTTTTATGGATTCGATATTCTTGTTGAAGGAATTGTTTTTATGGGTGTTCGTAAAATGTTGTTGATTAATATAAGCACTGGGTATGCTCTACAACAATATTCATTTTGCTCTTCCACAACGTTTTTATGGTTGCTTTTAGTGTAAGCTATCCTAAGATATGTTATCTTACACTAATTTCCTATAGATGGATACTACCCAATTTTTAGGTTTCTAGAATAATTTGGTTTAATAGTAAATGGAACATCAGTGCAGATTCTGTCTTTCCATTCTTATAAGGATTATAATTAGTATCCAAACTCTCATGCAATGGCAGTTAATTAAAGAAGAGAAGGATGATTTTCTTCTGTTTAGGGCAGTAGTTATGGATACTGTTTGGAAAACTAGGAATTAGATTTGGCTCTTGAAGGTGAATTGGCAATAGCAAATTTAGCTATCTCATTCACTGATGTTATAGACTTGAGTTGGAGTTATTATTCATTGTAGAGTAATTCCCAAACAACCATCATGACTTAGCAACATGAGGCTTTGAATGCCAACTATTATGGGCCTGTTATTTTTCGAGGAAGTTTCCCCTATGTGGCAACCACTCTTAGCTTTTAATAATGCTGTCTTATTTTTTTTCAAACAAAGAAATAAGTCACATTTCTTTTTCAGGTTGTCTTTTTATGATTCTTTCATAGAAGGATAATTAATTGAAGTCTTTTCATAGTTATTGTTTCTATTGCTAACATCACTCCATTGCTAAATAGAAAGAAATTGTCCAACATACTTATAAATATGAGCTACACATTGGAAAACAAATCATTGTGTACTAGCAAATTAACATTCATATTGCTATCAAAATTTTGTTCGTAAATGCCATTTGTTAGTGTGTGTGTGTGTGTTTTTTTTTTTTTAATTATTAACAATTGACTTGGAGACTAATATATAGTTCTACCATGCTCTCGATTATGAACTTGCAGAGAGCTTGCCGTAGTGGAGAAGAGTTGCTGAAGTGGAAGATCAAAAAAACGGAGAACAGAACAAGTCATTGTCGAAGAAACTTGGAAAAGTGAAGAAGAGCATAAAGTTAGAGGGGATTTTAGGATTATTTAATACGTTGATTATCATTAACACTTCTCCTGAGTTAAATATATTTGAAATTATTCTCAAAAAATACTGAAAATCTTACTCATATTTATGTTGTTCTCAAAAAGATTTGTTTCTCAAACTTATGTTAGAATATAAGTAACAAATTGAATTGATTTTATTTTTAAGATTCTCGCACTTTAAAAAAAATTAATATGCTTATTGTATGCAAAAAAGAAAAAAAATTGCTGACAATAATTTATTTAGTAAAACTCTTTGCAAAGTAAGTTTAAATGTAAAATAATATCTATTTTGGTAATTATCTTTCCACAGCAATTCAACCACATAATTTACCGAACATCATATGATAACTTTTTTCAAGTAATAGCAGTTTAAAACTATAGTTTACCAGACACTTAGTTCCTTAATACTACAACTGGTTTTTTTTTAGCACAACTAAAAGTGATTTTTCAATAATCCATAGCTATTCTAAACTGGCCCTAAGTTTATTAAATCATCTTGGTAAATTAACCGCTCTAAATTGGTGTCAAGGTATAAATTTATAATAAATTTTAAATCTAAGGATCAATGTTGATAATAACCAAAACATAAGATATAAATTGATATAATTGTCAAAATATAAGGTATAAAAGTGATATTATCCTCTTATTCTGGTTAGGAATTGATTTTCCCTGGTTCTTCCTAGACTCTACATCAGATTTGGTAATCAGAGCCTGGTTCTTTTCCAACGACGATCGGAGTGTGAAGGCCTTTTGGGCAGCCATGGACTCTCTGGAGAAGAAATCGGAGGCTAAGTTCGACGATCTTGCTTGCAATTTTCGTCAAGCTTTAGACCCAACTTACCCAAGCAACACTGTTGCTCACAATGAGCGGAGACCTCAAAACAGAGAACTTGTTTGACCCAGGTCCCCAATGATGCGAGGACAGCGACACCGCTCGTATACTGATGAATCGACCTACTCTGGTTCCGATAATCATTCTCGGCGTCGACATAGGCATTCCTCCCTATATCCCACTTCTAGTGATGAGAGTGAGTGGGAATATGGAGAATCAAGAAATCGAGATGCCCATCGACGTCATCGTGATCCTTCTACTTACAGAATCAAAATGGACCTCCTCTACTTTGATGAAAACATGCACATCGAGGATTTTCTCGATTGGATTCAAACAGTCAAGAAGATTATATGCGAGTCCTTGAGGAGAAGCATATTCGCTTGGTCGCCTACAATCTCAAAGGAGGCGCATCGGCCTGGTAGGAGCAACTCTGACTAATTCAGCAACGTGATGGTAAGCGCCCTGTAAAGTCTTGGCCTAAAATGAAGCAATTGATACGTGCACAATTTTTGCCTAGTGACTATGAACAAATACTCTACCACCAGTACCAAAATTGCCAAGAAAGGGGTCGAACTGTGGGAGAATACACAGAGGAATTTTACACCCTTAATGCTCGGAATAATCTTCGAGAATCTGAAATGCAACAAATAGCTCGGCATACCGGTGGTTTGTGAGAAAACTTACAAGACCAGCTTGCAATGCGTTCCATTTGGAGTCTCTCTGAGGCAATCAACTTGGCATACAAGGCTACCAATCAACTCTCTAAGATCGGGTATAACTCTAAATTCCCTAGGCATAACTTCTCAGATCAGAGTTCTGATAAAAATAGGCTAGGCAATAGCGTTCATAATGGAAACGTTCCTAATAGCTCAACCACTCCTATGGCTAAAGCTATTAATGAGCCTACATCAAACAACCACAAATCTTTAGGAAAGCAACCTTAAGTCCAAGCTGCATCTAATCCTTATGCTAAACCCATGCCGATTTGATGCTACTAATGCAACTAGCAAGGGCATCGCTCCAATGAATGCCCACTCCGGAAACAACTTCATATTGTTGATGATAATACTCCTTCATCTGAGTATGAAGAATGTGTAGAGACTCCTAAAGAGTTTAATGAAGCTGAGATAATAGTTGGTGATGATGGGGACCCAGTAGTATGTATTCTCCAATGCTTGTTGTTGACTCCAAAACAACCATAATCCACTCAACGACATGCCTTATTTAGGACCCGATGCACTATCAAAAGGAAAGTATGTGAGGTTATAATTAATAGTGGGAGTAGTGACAATGTGGTTTCTAAATTGCTTGTCAAAGCATTAGAGTTACCTACGGAATGATACCCCAGCCCTTATAAAGTTGGTTAGATTAAGAAGGGAATCGAGACTACAGTTCAGGAAGTGTGCCGAGTTCCTTTCTTCATTGGGAAAAATTACCAAGATGAAATTCTCTATAATGTGGTTGACATGGATGCGTGCCACTTACTACTTGAGCGCCCATGGCAATATGATGTTGATGCCATTCACAAATGCAAAGAGAATAGCTATACTTTCACATGAAATGGGATAACCATTGTGCTAATTCCATTTAGCTCTAACTTACCATCACCTAGCAAGAACATTTGTAAGTCTAACTTTCTTACTGTTTCTAGCTCAGATTTACTAGCTTCTGTCAATCCTGAGGACATTATTCTGGCAATCATTGTTAAAGAATCCCAACAAGACTTTTCCCGTGCTCCTTCCATTGTTTCCCCATTATTGCAAGAGTTCGCTGATTTGTCACCAGAGGAGCTGCCTGCGGAATTACCTCCTGAATGAGATGTACAACACTATATTGACTTTGTCTCTGGTGCTAGTCTTCCTAAGTTGCCTCACTACCGTATGAGCCCTCATGAACATGATATTCTCCGAGCAATAGTGGATGAGTTGCTAGCCAAGAATTTAATCCGACCTAGTTTAAGCCCTTGTGCTGTGCCTGCATTACTAGTCCCCAAGAAAGATGGCGCCTAGCGAATGTGCATTGACAATAGAGCTAAATAAGATTATGGTGAAGTATCATTTTCCAATCCCACGCTTGGAAGACATGCTTAACAAACTAGATGGGGCTCGAATATTCTCAGAGTTGGACCTTCGTAGTGGTTACCATCAAATACGAGTTACAGAGGGTGAAAGACCGCCTTTAAAACTAAGGAGGGTTTATATGAATGGCCAGTTACGCCATTTGGGTTTTACAACACCTAGTATATTCAAAAGACTCATGAACTAAGTCCTCAAACCGTTCATTGGTCATTTCGTGGTGGTGTATTTCGATAACATTCTTGTATATAGCAATACTGAAGAAGACCACCTTGCTCATCTTCAAGTAGTCCTAGAGGCCCTCCGCCACAATAAGTTTACTTAAACATGAAAAAAAGCGAGTTCTTAGCTTGAAGCTTGCTGTTTTTGGGTTTTATAATCAACGACAAGGGAACAGCCACTGATGAAAAAAAAGTCCGAGCCATTCGAGATTGGCCTGCTCCTGAAAATGTACAAGAGGTTCATAGTTTCCATGGGTGAGCTACCTTTTACAGACGGTTTGTTCGTAATTTCAGTTCTATCGTTGCTCCAATCACTCAGTGCCTTAAGAAGGGAAGATTTGAATGGGGACCTTCTTAGGAAGCTAGTTTTTCTCTTATCAAAGAGAAATTAAGCACATCACTAGTTCTTACCTTTCCTAGTTTTGACAAAGTATTCGAAGTTAAAACAGATGCCTTAATGATTGGTATTGGAGTAGTTTTAATCTAAGAAGGTCGTCCAGTGAAATTTTTCAGTGAGAAACTTAGTGATGCATGCCAAAAATGGAGCACATATGAACAAGAACTTTATGCCATTGTGCGAGACTTAAAACATTGGGATCATTACTTCCTTCAAAGTGAGTTTATTTTGCACAATGATTATTAGGCACTGAAATTTGTCAACTCTCAAAAGCATCTAAGTCGTATGCATGCCCGGTGGGTCTTATTTATACAGAAATTCTCCTTTGTATTCCAACATAATGCGGGACAATTAAATATTGTCGCTGATGCTCTTAGCCGCAAGAATTATCTCTTCCTCACTTTGTCGTATGCATGCCCGGTGGGCCTTATTTCTCTAGAAATTCTCCTTTTTATTCCAACATAAGGCGGGACAATCAAATATTATCGCTGATGCTCTTAGCTGCAACAATTATCTCCTCATCACGTTGAAAACTGAGGTGACTAGTCTCGAGAGTCTTCAAGATCAGTTTGCTACTGATGATGATTTTGGGCAGATTTGGGAAGCTTGTCTCCAACATGGTTCTATCAAAGACTTTCATATTTTCCAAGGATATTTGTTCAAGGGTGCCAAACTTTGCATTCCTCGAACATCTCTTTGAGAGCACCTTATCCAAGAACTATATGGAGGTGGTCTCACTGGATATCCTGGTCATGATAAGATCATTTTTTTGTTATCTGATAGATTTCATTGGCCTCATATGACTAAAGAAGCCACCCGTTTTGTCCAACAATGTGCCACTTACCACGCATCTAAGGGCCACACTCAGAACACCAGCCTATACACACCTCTGCCTATTTCTCACTCTATTTGGGAAGACTTAAGCATGGATTTTGTTCTTGGTTTGTCGAAGACACCCTGTCACGTGAATTCTATTATGGTGGTTGTTGACCGATTCTCCAAGATGGCCCACTTTGTTACTTGCAAGAAGACCTTTGATGCTAATAACGTTGCTCGCTTTTTTTTTCCCTCTAAAATTGTCAAGCTTCATGGAGTTCCTCGCTCTATTACTTCAGACCGTGATGTAAAGTTTTTGAGCCACTTTTGGAGGGAACTATGGAAATGGTTTGATACCTCACTCAAGTATAGCAGTGCTTATCATCCGCAGATGGATGGTCAAACGGAGGTAGTAAATAGAATATTGGGGAACATGCTACGCTGTTTAGCTGGGGACAAGCCAAAATACTGGGACTTAACTTTGGCGCAACTCGAGTTTGCCTTCAATAGTATGTCGAACAGGTCAACTGGGTTTGCTCTCTTTGCTATCGTTTATTCCAAACTCCCAAACCATACTATTTATCTCTTGCAGATTCCTACTCCCCAAAGCAAAGCTGCTGCCAAATTTGCTGACGAGGTGCTGCAAGTTCGTGAAGAGGTTTGTCAAAATCTCGAAGCAAACAATGCCAAATATAAACAAGCTGCAAATAAGCGCCGTCGCCAAAAGGTGTATGAAGAAGAGGATTTGCTTATGATTCATTTACACCGTGAGCGTTTCCCGATGGGAACCTACAACAAGCTGCAACATAAGAAGATTGGAGCTTGCCGTATTATCAAACGAATTAACGACAACGCCTATGTACTTGAACTCCCTCCTGATCTTCACATTTCGCCTGTATTCAACATTGCTGATCTTTGTGATTACTATCCTCCTGATGTAGCTCCTATATTCCTAGATGATTCGGGGACGAATCTCTTTTTTTTTTTTTGAAGAGAGGGGTGAACTGATGCAGGACTAATTCACAATATGCTGTCATTTATCTTGTTATTTTATTTTTCAGATTTTTGTCATTTCTCTACTCTTTGTGGTCGTTTATTTGTTTTGTTTTCACCTATGACTTGGTTGGTTCAAAATGTTGCGTTTAGGAGATAGGACTAGAAAATATTAAAAGAGCATTTCTTCTTTGTTTTGAGGGCAGACTGATTTACTCCTCTTGTAATAGACCTTCTGGATATTGAATGAAATTTGGCTAAAACTTAGTACGACGATACCATCATTCTGGTTAGGAATTGATTTTCCATGGTTCTTCCTGGACTCTACATCAGTTACTCTCATCACATATATAAATAGTTAGTCTCATCATATATATATACACACATATATGGAAACCAATCTAGTAGGTATTTTTCTTTTTTTTACCTATACATAGGTATTATTTTGACCAATGAAAATTTTTATTGTACATTTTTTATATTAAAAAGTAAGAGAGAGAAATAACATTAATGTTGCATGTCTTTTCGCACTTCATTATAGCTGTTGGATTATCATTAGATGACGATCTAATGACTAAAAAAAAAATACCTACACATAGATAAGAAATATATATATACCTACTGGATTGACAACCATATATAAACAGTTAGTCTCATCATATATATATACATATATATATACATATATATCATCGTGATATCTTGTGGTTTGTTATTTACTTACTTAATTCTGTCTTTTATGTGTGCCGTGAGGATTTTAGCTTTTAATAGCAGGCTTCTTTAATGTAAATGTCGAATATGTTTATCATACTATATACAGAGGTTTGTATAATAGCAAAACGAAAAGTAAAGGGAAAACATTATCAATCTTTCAGTGATATATATCAAGGATCAAAAGCTAATGTTTGATTTGTTATAATATTAATTTGTTATAATCAAGATCATAAGGTAATAGTTGCTCATCGTACAAGTCGTTTATGAATGAGAGAGTAAACGACAAAGATTTGCAAAAAGAAAACCCATTGGTGTTGTCTTGAAAAGATGGAGAAACTTACATCAATTTGCGGAGGAAAAAGAAAAAGGTGGATCCACAACCCACCGATAATCATTCTGAATTATTTATTTTGCTAGAGAAACTTTGAGAAGAAGTGGAAAATTATAGACTGATCACATGAAATAAGTTCTCTGTTTGATTGAACTTTGTTTATTAGTTTGCTTTTACAAAAACGAAATGATTGAATAGGAGAAGTCTATGATCACTAGTTTCGTTGCCAGCTATATATAATTTTAAATAAGCACTCTTTAATAATGTAATGGTCTCAACTATTAAATGTTGGAACTAAAACGATTTTCGCAGCGGAAGATTGGCCCAGGAATATTCAAAAAATTTCTCAAAACAATTGACTATATGAGTGTATAGTATTAATTTATAGCAAATAGGAACACACAAAGAGAATAGATCTAATACCTCTTGTAGCCTATCAGCGGATCCTAGCTTTACTGTCTTCTAAACCACGATCTTCCAATCCAAGCCTCAAGTACAACTGGATGAACGTATGGGCGTTGCGTACAATTTCTTAAACTCACACTTT